>JAXBDA010001915.1:0-48482 GCA_036023075.1 Gaultheria prostrata | reverse complement strand
CGAGCCGAGCCCGAGCTTTGAAATTTTTTCACGAGCCGAACTCGAGCTCACATGTCTAGGCTCGAATCGAACCCGAGCCGAACCCGAGCCGAACTCATACCTTAACGAACTGATCCCGAACCTCGAAAGGTTCGGCTCGGTTCGGCTCGTTTATAGCCCTACTTGGAGCCAGTACTCGCGAGATTCCTCTGCAGGATTCACTGTCTTTACAATTTCACAACCCACAATTTTGACGTTGCGATACCAGAAATGACCTGAGACAACATTCATGCAGTTTCCATAATGCTCTGCCAGGATCTTCGATTTGTAGTACCAAAAAATAAAGGCAACGTATAGGGAAAAGAAAGTTAAGTAAAATAACCACCACCAACAGAAATTTCACAAGTAATTTCGTATGCTTTCATTTTTCCCCATCTTTTGACAAAAACTACCACAATACCATCTGTAGGAAGCGAATCTAGAATCACAAAATTGCCTCAAATTCTGGCCTACAACTGGATTTAGAGAACAGTTACAAATTGCTCAAATAAATTTCTTTTCTGTTATGATGAACTATATCGACACCAGATGAGAAAATACCATTAGTATCGTAGGCCAAAATGGGTTAATTTCCAGCAAGTCTCGTGACCCCACAGAGAAAAATGTCTACTAAACAGAGTATCAATGAAATGGCCAGACATGAACAGCAGGTTTCAGATTTCAACGCACGATGGCAACCAAAAAAAAAAAGAGAAATTTTCACCGATGAGATTCAAATCCCCATAATAACATTCCTGAAGTGATGTATCACTCAATTTTCTTACTAAAATTTACAAAAAAAACTCACAGGTCATGGATGTTGAGAAGAAAAATGAAGAGAACATTGCCTAATGTTAACAAGGAATAAAAAACTTTACTGCAAAACAGCCAAGTAATTTCATTGAAAATAGGAAGCCTTGAAAATTGATATGAGAAAGCAAATGAGTCTAGCTACGTACTGTACGGAGCTCAGAGTCAACATCTGGGGGTAATCAGACAACTTATCCGCAGGTGTTTTCAACAAGCAGAGATCTTGTACAACCTGTGGATGTCAGAACCTGCGGTAATATCAAGCACATCGAATAACACTGTTTCCAACTTGCAGATTTCACCAATACCGCGAAGCAAAACCAAATGTGAATTATGTAAAAACCAGTTGCAAATCAGTTACCATAACTTCGATGAACAATACTGGTTACAAGGGCCTAAATTACAAAGTCCACCTACAAATTGTATGGGAACTTATCATTAACAAAACTATCCTACAAAGACTAATCAGGAACATTAAAACATTATTTTCCAAGGATTTTCATCTGCCGGCGACGATAATATTCTGCTTGATGTGGAGGCATTCCGCTTAAATCCATCTGCATTATTCTCTCCTCCTCTTTCAATTGATTTAGTGTAAGCCTCTGTTGCTCCAAAGCAAGCCTCTCTTGCTCCTGAAGGTATGTTTTCTCATATATTTCCATTTTCTTCTCATTAGTTTTCTGCTCGTCTTCCTTCAGATTATGTAATAACATTGCAAGAGGAGAACTTGTATAACCATTTTCCCGGTCTTGGCCCTTTTGTTTATTCGACAGATCTGCTTCGATCCTGTCGCTTGGTGGTCTCTCCACGTCTAAAATGGCATCAGCTGAGGCATCAACATCCCCTACATTTATTGAATCTGGAGTAGAAGGAGAAGAGGTGTGTGAAGTTGCAGTTCTATTCCTTTTAAGATTCTTTTTCTTAATTTCCTCTAGCCATTTTGGCTGGTCCCTCAACACATTCCAGCAATGTTCAAATGGAAATGATGATCCATACAATTCACGGTACTTAACTTTTGCATGGAAAACCTGAAAATAGAAAAATACCACTGTTAACACCAAGGAAGACAGCAATAGTTGTAAATATGTGAACTCTCAATGCTATAGAACCTGGTCTTTATCAGGCACACCACTATGACGCCTTGATTCACTGTGGGCAAAGCATGCACAGAACTTATTTGTGTCAAGTTGAATTGTCGACCAGCGATGCATTAAAGAAGTTGGACTACGGTCAGAAACAAAGTTCTTGTGCTCATGGAAATACTCCCACACTCTTAACCAGTACGTCTTGTGCTTTTGCTCATTCCCTTGTATTGCATCTAAGCTGATGTCAAGCCATGCCGATACAAGGAGAAGGTCTTCTTCTATCATGAAGTTGGTACCTCGTCGTGTTCTATTGGTTGTTGACCTTTCTTTTTCGGAGAATTGTGCTGATTGATCCCCATGATTTGAATATTCCATCTTATGTTCATCTTCATGGTTGGAACTTTCGGGAAAAAGATTGGCGCATCCATCTCCTTGAGAATCCTCCTATAATAATCCAGATATTATCTATAAGCATATTTATAGTCAAAACAGAAAGGAATAAAATGTCATTTACTTTCTAAAGAAAAGCCCAATTTATTTCAAAAGCGCTATAGATTTGTTTCGACCTTGTAGCTCGATGGTCTATCCACGTCTAAAATGGTATCATGCGACGCATCAACATCCCCCACATTTGTCGAATCTGGAGTAGAAGGAGAAGAGGTGTACGGAGTTACACATCTATTCCTTCTTGGCCTCTTTTTTTTACCCTCTTCCAACCATTTTGGCTGGTCCCTCAACTCATTCCAGCAATGTTCAAATTGAAATGAGGATCCATTCAATTCACGGTACTTCATTTTTGCTTGAGTAACCTGAAAATAGATGAATACAACTGTTATCACCTAAGAAGACAACAGGAGTCGCATAACTATGTGAATTCGCAGTACTATTAAAACCTGGTTTTTAGCAGGCACACCACTGTGATCCTTCGATTCAATTTGGGCAAAGCATGCACAGAACTTATTAGTTGCAATTTGAATTGTTGACCAACGATTCATTAAAGAAGTTTGACTACGTTCAGAAATGAAGTTCTTGTGCTCATGGAAGTACTCCCACACTCTTAACCAGTACGCCTTGTGCTTTTGCTCATTCCCATGTACTGCATCAAAGCTGATGTTAAGCCATGCCGATACAAGGAGAATGTCTTCTTCCATCGTGAAGTTAGAACCTCTTTGAGGTCTATTGGGTATTGACTTTGCTTTTTGGGAGAATTTTGCTGGTTGATCCCCATGATTTGAATCTTCCATCTTCTGTTCATCTTCAAGGTTGGACCTTTCGGGAAAAAGATTGTTGTAGCATCCATCTCCATGAGAATCCACCTATTATAATTCAGATATTATCCAAACACATACCTAGTTAAAATCACAGAAAGGAAATTTCAAGAGTAAGAAAGGCCCAATTAACTTCCAAGTGCTATGGATATAGGACCATTAAACTTGTTTAGCAATCTTGATTAAGAAAGTCAATTTAAATAGAAATCCACTTCTCTAGAGGAAAAAGGAAAATTTAACTACAAATCTCAATCTCTCTCTCTCTCTCTCTCTCACACACACACACACACACACACACACACACACTGACACACACACACACACAAAAAAAAAACAAAAGAGGAAGAAGAAGAAATACTTCAAAGCAAAAAAACTAAATAAATCAGCAGCTTCTTCTCCTCTCCTCTCTCTCCCTCATCAATCCGAAAATTGATTCATCATTCATGCTCATATCAATGATTCTATGCTAATTTATAAATGGCTCTACTGTGGGGTAGAATATAAGATAAACTTAAAACTTTACAATAACGGTTTGGTTCACGAATTCATACGTTGGCATTTCGCAAATAATGGTTATGATTATCCGCAACTGGAATAGGCCTATTTAATAAAGAAAAAAAAACTGGACCAGGCCAGTGTTGGCATGAATAAGCATTTTGCGAATGTTGACCCGAAATAGAGAAACCTTGAAAACTAACACAACTGGATCTAGAGTGGATGGACTGGGTGGCTGATCCCCTGCAGAATTACAAGATAAACCTTAGCAATTATTGGTTTTTGTATCTGTTAGAGATAGATCATCACACAGTGCCCTGGCAACACAGGTTTGCTGCCCTCAATGATCAAATTATTGTGCTAGAGTCCACTATATTGCACGAATATGTAGAAATATGAGAGACAAAACATGATAATATTTTTCCTCATGTCTTTACACATTAGTCTCCACAACATACATTTCCAAACAAATTGGGTTGATTTAGTTTGATGTTGACATAGTCCCAGCAGTTATTATACAAAACTAAGGATCATGTTTGGTTCTTAGAGTTTCGCGAGCAGCTATTCTACTAACCTCTGGATAGTAATTGATTTGTAGAGTTTTGCATTAAGAATAAAACTAAACCAACCCACTAGAAGTGAGCCAGTAAACATCGAACAAAGTTGGCCCCTCCTACCCACAAATCCTGCGTCTCACACTACCTAGAAACTTAGCATACAGTCATGAAGTTGTAGGAATAAAAGCTAGATGCAAATGAAAAAACACCCACAAATTACAACAACTAGAAAATACCCAAAAACCAGCTACAACATTACTTGCACCTTGTGCATAAGGAAATATCTCAAAGGCTCAAAGCATCTCCAGCTTTAAGAATAGCCAAGGCCATCATTTAGCACAATCTCTCAAAATTCTATTTCCTAGCCTTAGTCAAAACCATAGCCAAATTTAGCTTTGCCACTGAAGTTTTCTTTTGTTTTGTTTGTATCACTTTCTTGCTGAGCTTAGACAAAATGGCTCAAAGCCATATTCTCCATTTTAACAATCTCAACATTACCAAAATGGCTCAAAACCGCCTCCTAAACAGTGATTAAGATACAACTCATAGTTTGTTTGACCGAGTGGTGGCATGAGACAGCAACCAAAGGCTTACTCCCCAAGAGATCGCAAGGTCGAATCTCACGAAGGCCAAAAGTTACGAACATTGGGGCCAAACCATTTAGGCCTCGGGACGAGTCAAGGTGTGCATGAGCTGTCCAGGACACCAAGTCGTTTAAATTTTCTTTTTACTAAGATACAACAACAGTTAGTTAAAGCGCAGGTAATTCTAAAGGATTATAACTTCAAAACTATGGCTAATAGTATGGCTAATAATTGAACAAAGATACTCGAGTTCGAGTTTGTTTGTTTATAGTTATCAAGCTCGCACAAATTATCACTTGATTCATTTGACTTCTAATATATACAAAATAAGCTACTTCAGATTGCTTCAAATCTCATTTAGAGATTGTGGCAACTAATAAAATAAGCTTGAACATATTTTCAAAACTCATCAAATATTCAAACCTAACTTCCCGGCTCGACTCGTTCTTCTCGTTCATCAACCCTATTCAAAACACTTTTCAACACATACCAGCACACAGGAAAATACTTCACCAAACAATTCAACACACATCAACCAACTTTCAAAACTCAAAACCCTCACCTTATCACCAGCATCCAGCAACTCATCAGCAGTTTCAACAACACCATCATCTACACAATGGACCTTTCGATTCTTCTCCCGTAGAAACTCCACCACCGTTGCCTCCACCTCCTCCGACACTCTCCCGTTCGCCTTCAAAACCCTAACCACCTCGCTCACCTTCACTATCGCGTGCAACGCAATCCCTCCCTCTGCCAGCTTCTCCCTCCCCCCTTCCTCCCCGTCCACCACCGCCACCGTGTCAACCACCTTCATCCCCGCCGCCCTCAGCATCGCCGCCGCCTCGATAACGGAGTCTCCGCTTGAAATAACGGTGTCGACCACGAGGCAGGTCTGGCCGGCGCTGAAGACGCCGTCGAAGGTTAATGCGGCGCGTGGGATGACCATAGGAACGTTGAGGGAGGTGGAGAGGCAGGTGGCGAGGGGGAGGGCGGTGGAGGGAACGGGGCAGAGGAGGTCGAAGGAAGTTAGGGTTTCGGGAATTAGGGTTTGGGAGATTTGGCGGAGGAGAGAGGGGGAGGAGATGACATGGCGGAGGTCGATGTGGATAGGGGAGGAGGAGGAGGTGGTGGTGGTGGAGTTGACGGCGGAGATGTCGTGGAGTTGGAGGACTAAAGACTCCATTGTTGGCGGTGGTGATGACGTCATTGTTTGTGCGTCTCTCTCCATCGCTACATCTGGGAAACAGAGAGCGGTGTTGGGGAGGGTTAATTTGGCGAGAGATGGGAACGCGGGTGGAGAATGGAGAGAGATTTGGCTTCGGAAACTCTACTCGTGCACAGATCTGTGCTCACAGATCGCTCCGTGAGATCCACTTAGAAGTCTCAGATAAACAATTCAAGCTGTTCATTATTTTTTTAAAAATTGTTTCCAAGTGCCCTCCTTCAAAAATCATCTCAATCGGACAAATTTAAATACTCGATCTAACATTTAATTTTTTGTTGAGTGTTTGAAGTTATAAAAAATTGAAAGATTAGATCATGCACTTAAATTTATCTGAATGAACTGATTTTTGTCCGGACCAATCAAAAATATAATTTAAAATTAATAAATTGTATGAATTATTTATGCGAAACCCTGAAGCGGATCCCACAAAACAATATATGCACACAAATATGTGCATTGCTCATTTGGTTTTCCCCCAAGTTCTAGGGAGCTTTGGAATGCATATTTTTCTCAGTGCACCCTCAACTTGACTAAAGCGTCTCCAATCATTCTTCGGATTCTTCAAAATCATTCTCCAAATCTTTAGAATGAAAAATTGTAGCACTCCAATTATGTTTTATTTCAGTTAAAAAACTATGCTTTGCACTCTTCAAAATGAGAAGAAAAAAAAAGTTTAATTCTTCTTTTTTTTTTTTGCCAAAAGTGAGAAATTTCATAGATAAACCATCAAGGGGAAATAGTAACAGAGTATAAAGGTACAGACCAACTAAAATAATTACAAACAGCCAACAAAAAGTTAGCTATCGTCCTGAACAAGCTGGTCTCCGTCCCCTATATCTGGATGGAATATAAAATCTACAAGAGCTTGTCTAGCAAGGCAATGAGCTCTCCCAACCTCTTTGCGTGTAACTTTTGAGATCTTGCAAAAAGAAAGGCGATTGATCTCCGTGGTGAAGTTGTCAAAATTTGAAGAATGTTCACACTAAATGATGCACAATTTTTAGCACTATGATTAACATTAATGCCACACCCTCCCATACACACTTTCGCTCACACCCACTTTGGATTGCTGACACGTGTCCTCTCTCTCTCTCTCTCTCTCCTGATTTCCAAAGTGGGAGGACACTTGTCAACAATCCAAAGTGGATGTGAGCGGGGGTGTGAATGGGAGGATGTGTATGTAGCATTACTCTATAATTAAATATTCAAAAAAATAGTACCATTAAATAGATCTTAACAATATCTTCAAAATAAGCCTACCTTGACTTTGGCCCCATTTCACTAACTCAAAAAAGTCAAAAAGGCAATTTATTACGAAAATTGAGGCAATCACTCTTTCACAGTACATCACATAAAAAATCGCAAAACTCCAAAAAACAGTACCTTAGTAGAACACCCCCAAATTTATTTGGTGAATGTTAAAAATCTAATATTTGAAATTTTGGAGGGAGAATGATGGATGATTGAGTTTTAATGTGTGTTTTTTAAAATGAAGATACATATAAAGAATGTGGTTGGAGTATGAGTGAATAGTAACGCTCTGCAAATTTATTTTTTGAGTAAAGAACTGGGTTGAAGATGTTGTAAAACCTTCCTCAAGTTAAAAACTTTCGAGATGAGGTTGTAGATAGTGAGATAGTGGTTTTAATGGTTTTGATAAGTGAAATTATTATTTTGCCCATAATGTTATCCAATGGCACATTTAAAAGTAGGGGTATATCTTATGCTCCATTTTAGAGGGACACATTACAGAAACTAATTTTGCGACGAAATTTCAAATATTGTTCACCCAATAATATTTTCTCCCTTTCTATACTACTAGTGGGATGGTAAACACTACGCGTTTGCATATTTTTAGGATGAGTGGGGATAGTGGGGTAGTGGTTATGATAGATGGTTTTTAATCGATTACTATTATTTAGCTTATCACGGTTATTTAATGGCACATTAAAAGTAGATGTAAATACTTCATTTTGGAAGGGCAATTACGGAAATTACTTTTATGACCGGCCTTTACAAATTGGTGAATGATAATTCTATTTACAACCACATTTTAGCTAAATACAACCACCTAAAAACTTAAAATCAAAATTTGAAATTGTAACCCAGTTTTGGATAAATACAACCAACAAATTTCTCAAACATTCTCAATCTACCCCTTTCCTTCCAAACACTTATTTACTTCCCATTCTACCCCTCCTAGCTATCAATCTAAACCCTAAAAATAAAAACCCAAACCCAAAATCATATCATCAACGTCTTCTCTTCTTCTCACCAACGATTGTCTCTCTTGCCGACAAAAATGGTCAGGACACAAACTCTTAAAGTACTTCCCTCCCCTTCCTCTCATACATCGTCTTCGTCTTCTTGGAGTAGTATACTATATTTACCAATCAAGTGGGTTTGTTGGGTTTGTGGCTAAAAATCAAGTGAAGGGTTGAGAAATGAAGCAGAAATTCCGAGGGAGGCAACCGATGGGTGCTCCGTCAATGGCATGGTCGTACATCGTTTGCTGGGTTTTGAACCATTTTGGTCGTTCGTCATTCAGATACCCAGTATTGAATTTTAACAATGTTTTCAGATTTTAAAGTTTGAAAGATATACTTTAATTCGAATTTTTAAGTATGAATGATATTGTTTGAAGCTAGTAGATTTAATTTTCACCGCATACTTCATTTGTTTTAATCCGAGTTTGTTTTAAATATTCATAAATTGAAATATGAACTAATCCAATTACTTCAAGTTTAAAAATCCGAATATTGGCAAACGTGGAATGTGTAGATTTAAATCAATTATTTATGTCCGAAATGTAGTAAAGAGTTCAACATTTAAAATCTAAATTTGTAACATGTGTTCAATTATTAAAACTTGAATTTTTAATGCTGGTAGGTGTTTCCCACTGAAGCAAGAGTCCTTGTTGGTGGAGATATCAACAACTCTTGCTAAACTTTGTGTTATCAATAAAAGATAAAACTGTTCTTTTCCGGCTTGGCCTATAAATTGGAGTGTTCATGTTGTTTCGAGGTTGAGGTTGCATCTCTGAATCGGATTAAACTCATTGGAGGATTAACATCAGTGTTATTCACATGATCGCCACAACAGATTCTCATCTATGCATAACAGTGCTAGTATTTATTATTTGTGCATAACAAGGCTATCCATTTGCATTCTAGGGGTTTTGGATACGTTTTGTTTAACATTACATATGGAGTAACCGTGTTTGGACAGTATTTTTAATTTGCACTTTGGAAATTTGAATTTGAGATGTCAAGTAAATATATGATGGACAGAGATTTATGACATTATGCTTGGGAATTTCAATTTCTTATATTTGTAGTAGGTTGGCAACTGTGGATTGAATGATTGTTGACAATGTATTATATGGGAACGAAAATATGAAAAATTTATGTTAGTTTTTAGGATTCCAGGATAGGTGTCCCAATCACGTCAATTACGCCTACCTAGTGTTGCGTAACCTTTACCAACTAAACTTCTAATCTTTTAGTCGGTAAATGTATGCACTTGCAAACGTTTGGACTAATCACCGAGTAAAATTTAGTCGGTAAAGGGGTTGAATCACCTAGTAAACTTTAGTCGGTACAGAGTTACACTAATCACCGAGTAAACTTTAGCCGGTAAATGTGCGCACTAATCACCGAGTAAACTTTAGCCGGTAAACTTATGCACTACTCACCGACTAATGATTAGTCGGTGAGTAGTGCATAAGTTTACCGGCTAAAGTTTACTCAGTGATTGGTGTACCCCTTTATCGACTAAAGTATAATTGCCGACTAAAATATTGTCTGTGAATGTTTGCCGGCAAAAACACTCATTTTACTGAACAAAGCATTTTTTAGTCGGCAAATACATTCACCGATTAGAGTGCCGACTAAATATTTATTCCGGATTTGTTTGCGGCGACTAAAAAGTCACATAAGCCGACTAAAAAGTCACGTTTGAATATATAAATAAATCCTACACTTTCCCATTTCAGATTTTATAACTTGAATTAAGTGTCTGACTTCATATTGTAATGTTTGAAAATAAAAACATATCCGACACTTGCCCGTCTTCAGATTTTATAAGTTGAACTAAGTGTCTGAATTCATATTTTTAAGTTTGAATTTATGAACAAATCCTACACTTGCCCATATTCAAATATTATAAGTTGAAGTACGTGGCTGAAGTCATATTTTAACGTTTGAATATATAAATAAATTTTGGTTTAAAAAAAAAACGGAACATATGGCAGGAATTTGGACCTAATGGTTTCAAACATATTCATGTTTTACAATCCGAAGTAAGCTACATATTTCAAACGTTAAATGATGAAAATATTGTGCAAATTCAATACTGGGAATTTAAATTTCGGACGACAAGAAACGCAAAAGTGAAATCTGGGTCTTAGCTCTTCTGTTGCTTTTGCCTCCCAAACCACCATTTTCTACCCATCATCTTCCTTGTCGACCTCCATGGAGCTTGTAATCGAAAATTGGAGCCCCATTACCGTTTCTTCCGTTTCAAAATATGAGAATAATGGGTCAATGAAAGGGAAGAACCTTCAATGGAAGGCTCCATTGGATTCTCCATTGAGGGAGAAGTGAGGAATAGGGAGGGGAGTGAAAACTTTTAGGGTTTGAGATGGGAGGAGTAGAAGAAGAAAAAATGGAGAAGATGACAATGGTGACTGAGAACAGAAGAAGAGAGACACGGTTTTTTTCTTTTTTTCCTATGTGGGTTTTTTTATTTTTTATTAAAAGTGTGTAGTTGTTTGTAAGGGTTTTTTGGGTTTGGGTAGTGAGTGGTTGGTTTTACTAAATACAACCAAGTTAAATAAGGGACAATATAGTCTTTATACATTATGGTATTTTTGTCCTAAATTTATTAAATTTCACATGGTTGAATTTAGCTAAAACGTGGTTGTTAATAGAATTACCCATTGTTGAAACCAAAATTACTTCTCCCTTTAAATATCAGATATTGTTATAATAATAGTAGTATTTTTACCCTTATTTTCTACCTCTAAAAATCACTACCCACCTCAACCATAATTTTCCGCTCCAGACCTCTAATTGTCCGCTTCCCACTCCCATCGTATTCAACTAATTTAGTCTCAGTACACCCTCTAAATGGGTGTACTGCGACTAACTTGGTGTGCATATGTAGCAGCTTCTAAGTTTTAGCACCCCCGAAGTTCTCGAAATCTCAATTCGTTCTGTAGTGTTTGGTGTTGGCAATTTCATATCATAAACACAGAGAGCTTTGAAATCTCAATTCTTCAGCACGTGAGTAGTTTTTTTTTACCAAAATTAACTTTAGCTGACAAGAATGTAATCTTGTCCGAATCGCTTTCCAAACTTGCTTGATTGGTTGACACCAGTTTCAAATGGTTCGACAATCCTGGTTACCAAAATCAAAAGCATAGTCCTAAATTTCAGCAGCGTGCGTTGGAGAAAATATGACGACAATACAGAATTACAACTTCCTGAACAGAAAACCAAGTCATGTGTTAGACACGGTCTCCATTCACCGCTTACTGTTGGTGTTGTAGGTTTTGGCATGACGGTGTCTATCTCCCGGGATAAGACGGCAAACCACAAGCCGCCCGTAATACCTCCGTCAAATGCCTTGGCGAACTAACAACGTCGGTCTCTCTCTCACGCAAACAATCGGAAATCAGAATATTGAAGTAGAAACTTGAATTTCTGGTGTGTGGAACAAAAACGGGATTGACATCATATAGGAAGGAGGAAGAGGATGTCCCTTGAGTTGCACATCTTAAATCAATAGTGTAAACGCTGGAATAACTTCTACCATCATGGTGGAATCATGGGGGTTAACATCGGTAATAAGTAACCTCACCCATCAATAGCCTTGTCTAGATTTAATGAACCCGGAAGGGACCCTCTTGGTTGCCTCGTCAGACCCTTCAAAAACCCCGGTTTTATTCATCAGAAATTCCGTAAATTTCTAACAGGGATGTGGCCATAAATTCTCATGACTGCCTTGGGGTAAGATTGACAAGATATAAGATGCGAGTCATTGTAATAACCAAAGGGTTGTTGGCCCAACGGTACTTATTGGTTCTCTCACAACGGAAACCAGGGTTCAAGTCTCAGAACTCATTAACTCCTCCGGTGATGTAGCTGTTAACCTTTTCTCACCTAAACTGCTTTTCACGCTTCATGGGTAAAAAAGAACGTGTTTGTTACCTCAATTGAAGTGCCTAACTTTTGTCCTAGAATATTGGCTAAATACATGTTTCGTGTCTTGGGTAATTCACCTATGCAGGCAAAAGGAATTGATAGTTGTTACGATATGTATTTTTTGATTAATTTATGGGTTAAGTGATTTAAACTTTTCTCCCTCTTTGTACCAGGGTCCGACAAGATGCGATTGCACCTTTCACGTGCAAGATGAGATTGCAAGCGAGGGAGGATGTTGGATGGCAAAATAGACATTGTTCGGTCAATTTCTTAAAAGCTTGAAGGTTTTAAGAAATGAACCCAATAATATATACCATTCACACAAATACCTACCCCAAGCTTACACTCAAAAGTGAAGATTCAAAGCCCCTACAACAACAATTTTGATGTGCCAGCAAGTAGGGAATTTATGTAAAGAAAATCATGGAGTTACATATCACAGAAAGAGTAATCTTTGACACCATCCCGCCCTGACCGGTAGTTGCTGGGTCTCCCCATCTCTCCTAAACTTCCCCCGGTCCGAAGGCCCGAGCTGTATGAGGCAGAAACTCGTCTCGCGTATGGACAAAATGTATTGCCTGTTTTCCCAATCCCGAATCCAAATAGATAGGTAACACACCCATTTCAGGTAACAATCCAACATTATCTTATCTAACCTGTAAAAGTTTTTTAATATTCTCTAATGCATAAAACTCCAGAGACACGATCACACGACCTACTGAAATATGAGCTGAAACAAGATACCGAAAGAGGATTCAATAAATCTGAGCTGAAAGCAGAACAGTCTGCTTGTTACGGCTATAGCTAAACATAACCAAGACTCCAGTTCATCTTGAAGATATACATCAGGCTAGGAGATAAACAGTGAATTGTTGGTTATATAGTAATTGTATTCTTCATTAACTCTCAAACTTTCAACAGTCTTGAACCAAAGAAATCCACCACCAGAATTTAAAGCACAGCCAACTTTAACCACGATATCTATAATCTATATATGAAAAAAAGAACGACAACCACGAATCAGTCTCATATTTGCCAATTAAATTTATCATGTCTCAGCTGTGCAGATGGATTAATATGCAAGTTTAAACACAAGAACTCAAACCCACAAAAAGTATTACAGATAAGAGATTAGTTTATCTCTAGAAGAGAATTAAGCAAGGTAGCATCATTCAGACAGATGATCAACCATTGCTAGAAGTTTCCATTTACTCTGAAACCCTTAATAAAAACATTTGCATCCAAACCAGGAAAAATTAAGTCCAAAACAACAATGCTCCTTCCACAATCCCCACAGATACACAAGCTGCCGTAAAATCAAAAAAATTGCATATGCAACCTGCGTAGAATCAAATTACAAAGCTAAGCAGCACTATGAACACCGACACAAATTCAGTAACTGCAAAAAGAATTGGCCTAATCTCAGGGATAGGTCATTAGAGTTCAATGTCATGTAGCAATTTCCCAGAACTTTGCAAACCAATGTAAGTATAGCGCGTTTCCATAATGCCTTCCATGATCTTAATATCAGGTGGAAAAATGGGGGGCATATATGATATAACCACTAGCGTTGAAGCATATAAAATCTGACCATTTAAGGACATTGACAATCTGAGCCATCCCATGAGAGTTGATTAGCAAAACAACGCAAGCAGAAGCATTCAAGCATCCACGCTCTTACTATAATAGTATTTATAATACAAGCCAAATTCCAACAGAGGCTGCAAAAAATATGCAGCATATATAGGTAACATTTGAATATCCCTACAGCAAATGTTACTAAATGTATAAAGAAGGAATTTACAATCAAATGAAGATGGAGAGACATTCTCCAAAGTATAATGTTTGCAAACCATATGTACACAACAAACCGCTTCAACTCGAGATTATTTAGTAATGTTGCTCAGAGAGGATCCATATCAATCTCCAAGCAACAACATTACAACTTCACTACAACGAGAGTTTCAATTCAAACCATAGGTATACTCAAATCACATGTAGTGATACCCTTCTTCATTCATCAATCATCACACAACAGCAGCAGAATACACGCACCTAATATGGGTCCAATAGCAACATATTCAAGGAGATCAACTGCATTCAAGAGCAGCAAGCCGGGCACCGAATCAACCCATTCTCATTGCACTCCAAGCACCTCTTCAACTGGTCATCATCTTCATCATAAATCTTCCTGCTTCCACTGCAACCCGAGCAGGGCACAAACCTAATGTCCCCACATCCATCGCACACATACCCAGGTGGCCGAACAGGAAGTCCCTTAAGCATCTTGGCCAGGTCACCAACCTCATGGAGCTGTTTGATCACATCAGCACCTCCAATGTACTTCCCTCTGATAAAAACTTGGGGCAATTTCACATTCTTCTCACCTAAAACACCCTGCAATTCTATCCTATAAGCTGAGTCCATTGAAATGTCGCGTTCATCAACCATAACCCTAAACCCACGGATTATCATCCTCACGGCACAGCAATCCTCAAACGTCCTACGGATCCCACGTAAACTAGTGAAATACACCACCACTCGATCTTCGGTACCCTGCAACCGAATGCGCGAGTTTTCGCAAAGCGAAGAAACCCAAGAATCAGAACCCAAAGATTTCGCAGGTTTCAAGGATGGAAGTTGCGATTGTGGGGGTGGTTCGGGCAAGGCAGGGGTTTTTCTCGAAGACTCGAATACGCTGCAGAGCTGTTTCACCTTCCCTTTGATCGAGTTTCCGGCCGAAACAACCGACAGGAACGGCGAATTGTAGAGTTTCTTGACCGAACTGTTGCGTTCGAGAGAATTATTACTAAGGTACGATCTTTTCGCGAATTCGCTCGACGTTAGGGTAATTGATCGATTGTACAACGTCGATTTAGAATTTCCAGATAGTTCCGATTTCTCGTCACGATCAGCCATAATTTGACCTCCTTTTTGTCTAGGGTTTTCAATTTACAATGTTGAAAGAATTCAAAGAAATTCAAAAAAAAAAAAAAAAATTGACCTCCTTCGGGTATTCTCTTCGTTGGTTGAAAGAATTGGAGAAGATCGAGACTTTTTTAGGGTTAGGGTTAGAGCATTAAGGGGGGTAATTTTACAAGGAATTAGAAGAGTTGAAAATTGTTACCTGTATGAGATGGAGATGGAGATGGAGATGATCTAGGTCGTGGTTAATTTTGGGGGAAATGGATTGCGGGAGTAAGGTCGGTGAGGGAGGTGGTACAGAAAGCGGTGGCGGTGGGGTTTTGTTGAGATTAGGTGGCGGGCGGTGGAGGGAGGCGGAGGAATTGCTTTTAGAGTAGGTGAGGAATAAAGGCAACAAAACAAAGCTGCTTGAGAGAGAGGAGAGAGAGAGAGAGATTGGGCGGAGCTTTTCTATTTGAAAAGGTCCCTCAGCTAATTGGATAAATGTATAAAAGAGAAAAGGGAAATATATTTTACTACTATTTTGTTGTCCAATGGGAGAAAAATACCAGGGGGCATTTCGTAACGTTTTGATTTTTTGTTTTTTGTTTTTAAAATTAAAAATAGAATTATATTTATTATTTATAAAAAAAATAAAAAAAATGCTTGGTAATAAAATTTCTCTTTTTTGTTTTTAAACGATCCTATTTTAAAAACAAGGCAAATCACCTTCTTTTTTTTTTATGTTTTTGAAAATTTTCTTAAATTTTGAAAACGTTTTAATAAACACAAAACATAAATAAATTACCAACCACATTTTTGTTTTTAGTTTAAAAAAAATTGAAAAAAAAGAAAAGAAAGCAAAAACGTTACCAAACGCTCCTTAGTATTTACATATGTTACTTTCAACACTTATGGTTTTTCTAATTGGATGGATTTATAAAATAAAAGGGGAAATATATTACCTCTATTTGACATCACTTACAAGTTAGATTATTATATTTTGATTATTTGATTATTAACTAAAAAATTAAAAAAAATACTTTTAGTATAACTTTTTATAAGTAAAAATAAAAGTCCAGGCTATTTGATAAAATAATTTCTTAGAATATTTTATTACAAAGTAAATATTTTCCTTAACCCTTTTTTTTTTTGATCGGCTACTTTGCTTTAACCTTAAGCATTCTATAAAAAACGCACTTCAATTAAGTATTTTCTGCAAAAGAATAAATTTTCAACTGTTTTTTTGTACAAAATACAAAATGAAGCTTAAATTAATCTCACTTGTTTTGATCAAAATAAGCAAAAATAATTAAGTAAATGATTACTCATAATTGATACAATTGCTTTTAAGCAAATAAGGTAGGTAAGTTATTGATTGATTTTAACTTTCTATTCCCTGCCCATGCTCTATGATTCGCAATAAACTAGATAGGGTGTATGACAACTTCACCTAATGTTGAAAAAAGATAAAATTTTGATTAGGGGAGGAATTAAAAGGAGGCTACCTATGTATATACGGACACGCTTTTATTTTATTTTTGGTTAATAGATGGGAGAAAATAAGGGCCGAAAAACTGTAATCTTTTTATTGTACATCTTGTTGCATCAAAGCAAGCAGAATAAGCAAATGTTGCTAAACAAGTTCCGGGCGAAGCTCGACACATCAACCATGAGAAACACCTTAATGAAATTATTGATAAACAGGGGTAAATCTCCAAAGCATCCTTCAAAAAAAAAGGGGGATAAAAGATAACGACTTTTATTTTCTTCATCTGGTTCCAATTTAGATAAGGGAAAAAATTCAGGAGATAGAGAAAGTTGAAAGTGATTTTTCTCCCCTCCCTTCCATGTACCTCTCCCCTTTACCCTATTTTTTTTGACTTTATTGGCCAAGCCAAAACTTGGACTTCTCTTTGAGTGAAGCCAGTAAAATCTCAAAGGTTGAATTAATTGTATGAAATGAAAGAAGGAAGAAAGTGAGCCCCAACAACCACCAAAATAATTTTTCAGTTAAAAAAAAACCACCAAAAGAATTTGCAAAATTCAGCGTCACATTATGGGGTGTTCCGCTAAGAGAGTTTTTTGATTTTTTGGTTTTTCACGACTTTTTATGTGATGTATTATGAAAGAGTAACTGTCTCAATTTTAGAAATAAATTGGCTTTTTAGTTTTTTTTAAGGTCGCAGGATTCGAACCTATGGTCCTTCATAGTCAAAGCAGAATATGAGAATTAATGAAGACTGCGCTACGCCTTGTTCACCACCCAGAACATATGGATCCATGGGGCACAATTCATGAACATCAGTATTTTTGTTGTGAAAAAAAACTCTTCTTAAAATTTTTCTAAAATGTCTTAATTTTTATTTGAAATGAGTTTTGCTTGACTTATATTTTATGGACAGATGTGCCCTCTTTGCCTATTTGGTTGTACTTATTGGCTTCCAAGGGGGGAGGTCAGGGGTTCGAATCAGTGGAAACCGTATACATATAGTTTTGAGTAAAAATTCAGTGAATTGAGATTTGTTTGTGAGTAATTAGTTATTCAGTGGCTCTAGGGCATCGTCATGTGATGCCCAAACTCTCTTCTCCATCACTTTTTTTATGGGCTTTCATAACATATTTAGGTCAAACTCATATATTTAGTATTGAATCCGACATAAATATGCGTAGGAGAATTACATTATAACACCAAGTAATGACTTCCCAAAAACACTAATTAATTTTTTGTAAACATAAAAAAAAGTGATACCAATTTATATTTTTTTTACAAAATGCAAAAAAAAAAAAAAATCCTCCTCCAAAATCCAGTGTGCGTCTGTGCCCACACTGGTCTCCATGTGGCTCCGCCACTGCACTTGATACACTCAAACCAAACTCACCCATCCTTTTGGGCACAGGGACACGTGAATCAATTCGAGTAATCCATCGCTTTTTTTTTTTTTGGAAAAAATTTGCCAAATTTATTTTGGAAAGTTAATTTGGAATATAAGAGCATTTTCGTCAGCCACAACAAATTTTGGACCAAATTGGGCATTGTTTTCTACTTTAGCTTGTCACTTTTTAGAAGCTTAGTGCATTAAACTCTCTATTCTATCTTTAGGCATTGTTTTTCATTTGCTAAAATGAGTTTTTTTTCCGTAAAAGTTGAGTTTAACTTGGTTGCTAAAATCATTTTGTTTCCCATCAGCTAAAAGTTAAATTGCTAAAAGCCAATTTTCTCTCACATACTTCTTTTGCTAAAAGCAAGTTGCTAAAATCACATTGGTACTTTGGGCAAATAAGAGTCGAGGGTGCTAAAAATTGCTTTGCTTTTAGCAAATGGGGAACTCAACCCTTTTTTTCTATTTCTACTTTTCTATTCAAAATTTTTAAAATTGTTGTACTTTCAACAAAACAAAAACAAAATCTTATATCTTTAAGCAGTTATGTTCCCAACGTCGTACTTCCAACGACTATATTAATTCTCATATTCTCTCATCAATATATATAAGACCGTTTGTTGTTTAACTTTCGTCAATCACAATCTTCATTTTCTAATATGGATCTTAAATCTCTAGACAATATCATTTTTTTATGTAATTTTTATTGGAAAGTAAATTATGTCATGGTTTATGGTTTAAGATTATTCATAAGAACAATCAAAGAATTGGACAAACCAATATTAATTTTCAGAATGAACAATTGCTGGCACAGCCCTGGCTGCCCTGCTACGCACACGTACACACGTATACGTAGATGCACGAATATATCTAGACCGATTATTTCAGGAATCAACAGTCCGAATTTTTATTTCCATGGAAGAGTTAAACTCTTATATGGAATTTTTTCTTTTTAAATCTGGACCGTCGAAACACGCACGAACAGTCTAAATACGTACACGGGGTGTGCGTATTGCTTGGACAAATAGTACTCCATTTGTCCCAATTTAAATGTCTCTCTTTCTGTTTTGAAATGTCCCAAAATAAATGTCCACTTTCTATAAAAATCAATCAAAACATGCCAAATTTTCTGTCTAAGTACTCTTTCCATCTCAGTTTTAAATGTCTCTCTTTCCATGTTGACTTCTTAAAAAAGTCAATTCACATAAGCAGCACTTAAAATACGAATAATACTCTAAAACAAAGAATAGTTGAGTGTATAGTACAGTATTTTATTTTATTGCTTGAAGATTCAGTGAATAGTACTCGTATAACTCAATATTTAAAGAACCGAGTAGCTGTTCCAAAAGGCAAAAAGTGGCGAGCAAGTTTCATGTTTGTTGAGGCTGACGACGTGCTGAATAAAATGGCCCATGTCTTGTTGAAGTAGCGCGTGAGGGATTTTGCCGCCCCTGATGCGGATGCTTTTAAAAGCGTGAAAAAAACCCAGAACCATTTATTTTTTAATGTTTTCGGAAAAACTTTTCCTTGTTCTTTAGTGCCTCCATTTATGAAGCAGAGATTCGCACACGACGCCACAGTTGGAACAGATACATCATAGTCCCCGATAAAGACCTTCACAGAGGTGTGGCATGCAGCACTAGATCCTTTTGGAGAAAATGTTGAGTATGTTCCTTCCAATGGGAAAGCTGAGTTTATGGACAGTGTAGTGTTATTTATGTGTGATTGTTACGGCAACCTGATAGCAGACCCAGAAATTCGTGAGTTATCGGATGTTGATCAGGTGGCTTGTGATGATGCTCCTGATGACCTGATCTATCACTAGGTCATCCAGTTTGGTTCCAAGAACCGGACATTATAGACCGCACATACCTCTGAATGCATTGCCTGCATCGGGAAGGGGAGGCTGTGTTTAATCCGGGCTGGTCCTTTAAAAGCATCGAGTTTCAAGACGTCAACTTCACCGTGGTCCAAATTCATGGTGGTTTGCGTCTCGAGACCCTGAACTCTTCTATATGCACTTGGAACATCAAGGTCTTTGGTAGGGTGGATGGTTTCGCGTTTTCTCGTAAGAAGCATGCAACACGAGATATTGAAGGTTAAGGTTCAACAATGAAGGACGAGAACGACATGGGATGTGGTGCTACAGAAACGGAAGTATATGAGTCAATGAGGAGCTGTCGACTTGAAGTAGCATTGCAGTTGTTGGTGCTGCTGGTTGTTGGCGCTGCTGATTACGGGACTGTATCTGTTTGGGTGATGGACACACTGGCTTTGAAGGTGCTGCAGCTACTGCATGCTTCTTGTTATCCTATGGCTGCAATTTGTTTTCAAGTCTGTCTTAGATTAAACGGAAAATGCTAAGTACCCCGAAAATTATCCGAAAGTGACATCAGTGGTTCAGATTCGGAGTAATTTTCGGGTCACCTTTTCGGTGTACCTAGCATTGCTCCAGATTAAACATTCATGGATATTTGAGCTTCTGGGACGGAACTGGTTATAATTCTACTTTACTATGTTTCTGAGACACTATTATGTTTCTGCTTTCTGCTTTTACTTTCAATTTCTAATTTTAAGTCACCAAAATTATTATTTTTTCGGTCAACCTTATGCTTGGGTTCATATCTATAAAATACTTACCATAAATAAACCAAATGAACAAAAGATAAGACACAAAAAAAACTATAACCAACAACTTGGATAGAATATGGGTAAGGTGGTCGGAACCATCATTTTTACTGATGGTAAAAACTCACCCCACAATGATTACAATGAACAGGCAAAGAAATTTTGCCATAAACTATAAATAATTGCCTTGTTCCAGCAAGATATGGTACACAAAAATTCATCAGTTTCAATAATTCAAGTAGTTTCAGAGCAACTGTCAAGAAGCTCCATCATTTTACCAAACTGCAGCTCCATGTCAGGATCAAAGATGAAGAAATGCCAACTCAAATCATGTAAAGCCCGATAATAATCATCTGAAACCATCTTGATTCCAAACTCTCTAGTGAATCTCCCAACAGCCAAAAGATGCTTGCTTAAACTAACAACAGTCGAGTTCTTGAGTAGGGAAACGTATTGCTCATATCTCTCAAAACTGTTCCCAAACAGTATTATACGGTTCAACATATCCACCCTCCAGTTTGCATGCAGGAGGTTGTCATATAACTCTGCCTCACAGTGTGGCATATAGAAAAAGGTTGGTTTTGAAGCTTTCCGTCGGCCTTGTTCGTTGACTGAAAGAACGGAGCAACCCAGAGTTTCCAAAACCCTAGATTCTGTTCCGGAAATAACTGGATCAAATACTTCTACATCTCCAATCCAACTGAACCTTTTCTTCATCAAAATCGCAAGACTGAGCTGCATTCTAGGGGGTTCATATGTTTCAATGCTACCAATGCCATATATCACCATCTGCATCTTTGGTTCGGAGCCCAAAACCCTAGAAATATGATCCGAGATTTGAGGTGTATGGATTTGGTCCATGAAATTACAGAAGAATTCAGAGCCTTCAAGTTTCTTCATACAGACTTGCATCTTGTGCATCAGTTTTGATTCTCGGTCAGGATCGGTTACATTGTCTATTGGATCCCACGTCTGTTCTTGTTGTGGGGTCCTAGGTTTAACAAGATTCCTTCTCTGTTTACCACGCCGAGGCAAAACTATTGTCCAGTCTACAGTTGGGTTTGGCTTTTCATGAATGAGGGTTTTTGCAGAAGCAGCCATGGCAAATAAGCACAGAACTGTTTTCTTCTACATAACGGTCCCCGTGCGTTCCAAAATTCACATCATGCAGTAACAACACTGCAAGAACACCATTTAGTTAGAAAGTAACTATAAGACAGTTTCTCTTCCCTGAGAGTAGTTACAGCGCAAAAGAGCATACTGCATTCAATCTGTAGTATAAACAGCATCTTGCCCTAAAGAAAACAGACTTGTGATAATTGGACAGAGAGTTCCATTACTAGAAAGATGAGGTGAAGTTTCGGTTCAGGTACAATTTAAGGGATAATTGCAAGGACCTCCCATGAGGTTTGCGGAGGATGCATGTGCAAATGCAGAGGTTTCCGACGTTCCCTTATTGTCTATCCTAAGGATAGTTTAGTCCTTCAGTCTTTTCAGGTCAAGACATAGTAGAGGGAAAATATGGAAACAATAGAACTACAGGAATTCGGACCCTTGTCACCAATGGTAAGTGATTACCTTCCAATGGTTAGGGCAGAAAATCGTTCAGTTCAAAGGCTGAACTCTCATATCACTCTCTAAAACTGGTGAGAAATGCAACGTAGTAACTTTAGCATTGAGAAGTCGTGAAACGGGACGTTCAGTGGAAACTTCGTTCCCTGTAAAGAGCTGAACCTGAAAAGCGAATGAGGTACGTAGCTTTGCTGACCTCGGTGCCACCTGTTACACATGCTATGCATGTATAGTCTAATCCAACGAAGTCTTAGGCATATAATTCAGATTTGCCCCAGCCTTCACAAAGAAGTGGGAACAATCCACTGTTACAATTAAATAGTATTCATAAGAAGAAAACTTGTGCAATATTTTAAAAAAGAATCTAAACTAAGACCTTCGCAGCAAATAGAAGCATGTTTTCGCACCTTTATTTGCACTTCCTTACCAAGAAAGGAAAATAAAACGTCATTTGCACTCTACACTCAATTTTAGTTTTTCACTTTCTCGAAATAAAAATCATGAATACCTTAAGTACATAAACCAAACAAAACCAAGTCTTAAGTATCAGTTAATTGGGGTTGGCCAGTCCATTTTCTCCAAATCGGCGGATTCATGTCATAAGAATTTACGTGCTGTCATTTACCAAATGCACAAACCTACTCCTTTACCGGGCTCTGAAGTTGGAACAACTCTATGGAAGATAAGACTCTAAGCATCAAATAGGTGGAGATAAAGATCTTATAATTTACGGATGCGTTGTGTAGGGGCGTTATCGGTTTGGTCGGTTTGGTTATTGGTCAATTTTGAAACCGAACCAAGCAGTTCAGTTTTCCAATTTTCAGAACCGATACTGACCGAGCTCAGTTTTCCAATTTTCAGAACCAATACCGACCGATTTAGGATTGCAGCTGAAACTCATTGGTTATTTCAGTGTCGACCGGTTATTTCGGTTTTGTTGGTTCTGGCTATTCAGGCTTCACCATTGTCATTACTCAAAAGAAGACCAGCTTCAGAAATAGGGTTAGAAATCTAAACAAAACAGCATCGTCCATCACTATTATCATCCAAAACAACAAAGGAAATAGCAATCACACAAAAATATGGAAAAAACAACTTCAAATTCTCAGATTATAGAAAAAATACAAAACAGAAAACCAAAAAAAAAAAAAAAAATCATGTAGACATCATAGACAGAATCTCAAATTTCATAACTATAGAAATACAATCCCCAAATTTTGAGGCCTTAGGGTTTAGAAATGGACTTTTCTTCTTCTTCTCAAGCTTCTTCACTTCCCAGATTCACTTTTCCAGGTTATCAATGGGGCATGCGAGATAGTGGATTCAAGCTCCAAATTTTGATAGAGAACTGTAGAACACGTGGAAGAGACTGGGAGAATTCGAAGAATAGCGCTGCATTCAGAGAGAGAGAGAGAGAGATGGGCAAATCATAAAAGAGAGGGGCAAATGAGGGATCTGTCATCTGGTACAGGGTTTTGGGATATGGAGTTTGGATGGTTGTGATTTCATTAAGCCTTTAACCATGGACGGTCCAGATCTAATGTTCATTAAGCTTATTCGGTTCCCCAAACCGAAAACTGAACCAAAGAATTATATTTGTATATATAAAGCCGAACCGAACCGATAGTGTTACCAAAATCAAACCGAACAGCATATTTCAGTTGATTTTTTCGAGCGTTTTGGTTTCGTCGGTTAAAATTTCACCCCTACATGTGTGTCTGAGTGCGTGGACGTGTGTGCATGTGCTATTCGAATCCATTCCTTCTGCAATTATTGGATTTTTTCTGAACTTTAGAAATCACTTCAAATTGTTTTCCCAAAACAACAAGCCATTTCAGGAAATAATATTTTTCATCAGAATAGAAACGCTTCCACCATTTATTTTTCCTTAAGAAACCAAATGAACAATAACCAAAGGTCCAAAACTCAAAAAGTTATAGCATACTGGCTTCATTTTTCAGTGAAAAAGGTGCTTATGAGTTATGACCCTAAACTTTTACTTCTACCTGCAACCCATAGGGCTTGTTCATTTGGGTTTTCGGAATCGGGTTTCAAAAACCCTCCCTTGTTTGGTTTTCCCAATGGGTTTTCTGCCCCCCTTTTTTTTTCAAGGGTTTTGAAAACCGGTTCTCAAAAACCCATTTGGGTTTTCAACAAGGGTTTTCAAGGGTTTTGAGAACCGGTTCTCAAAAACCCTTCCAAACAAGGCGATAACTTCCAAATAATCTTCATGTTAGACTTTATTTACTTCTAGCTGGGAAATGGCAACTCATCCTAATATTCAAATTATCGCCGCAAAGGCCCAGAGGCCTAGCTACTGTACTGGATTTCATATACACCACCCTATTCTATTGGATTTTCATTGAGCCGATTGAATATGATCAAGTGGAATCGGATCTTCAGCTGAGAGGTAAAGAATTACTTAGCCTTCAGGGCAATAAATGAGAGACTGAAAAGCATGTATTCATAGTCCTTTATATACGATTATTTTAGAGTTCGTTTCAATACTATGTTATTATCTGATCCACTCTGGCCAACACATCCATCTAGAATGCCTATTGCCTTCACTAACCACATAGAACGCGGCAATGTTTTTCTTTTTTTGTGACATAGGACTAACCAAAAAATTAGTAATTGATTGTTCAGTTACGTGTTCTGAAAGAGATCTATTTGATCGCCTTAATAATGAAGTATTAATCATGCAATGAAATGATTCAGAGTTTGAAAACTCGTCGAGCACAATAAAAGAATTTACAGAATTTCATTTGATTGTATAAAACCATATCAATAATAAAGTTGATAAAATTCAACTTTACTAATGACTACCCTGACTAAAATTGGCTGTCAAAGCGCAAAGCTTAGTTTTTACAGAAGTTAGCCGGAGAGGGAGGAAGTCAAGCGAAGGAAGTAAATTCGGATCTACAGCTTATGATTTAGAGCTAAGATCCACTAGTTCGGATAGTTGATGAGAGGATTAATTACCCTGTAAATAAAACTTCACATATCCAATACAAGCAGTCAAATAAATCTACGGAAAATTGTACCAAAAGCAAATCAAAATCCCTTGGGGGCAAAAGCGCCAAATACAATCGATAATCAACACATAACCTAAACTACGTTAACGTTGTTGGGGGCAAAGACCAAAACAATATACTCAACCACAGAAACTGTTACAATCCTAATATCCCACATCGACTAAGTATGGACTATTTTTGAATGATGATAACTAAGTATGGACTTGGTCTTAACTCTTATGTATATAAGCTCTTGGGCACCCGTAAGCCGGTTTTCAAGGGTAAGTTCTGCCCATGAGTTTGTATAATTGGTATCGGAGCTAGCCACAGCGATGCAATTTGACTCACGGAGGAGGCGTCCTATAGGCTGGATTAAAATGACTAAAAGTTATTGAATACTGATAGGTGAGCGGAGCCGCCAAAAAAGGAAAGGGCTACCATCAGGTCAGTGTCGATAGAGGGAGTCGCCGTGGACGTCGCCTGTGGAGCGTGATGGTATGTTACGATCCTAGTGTCAACATCGGAAGTATATAATTTCTTGGGCACCCTCTCCTCGTAATCCGGTTTCAAGGGTGAGTTCTACCCATGAGTTTGTATCAGAAACGATAAGGAATTTGAATCAAATTTAAAACAACCGATTGAACACCAAACCAATCGACCGGACTTCATGGATTGACTGTTATGAAAGATTACATAGACGAACAGAGAGAGTAACGAAGAGAAAGAGGGAAGATGGAGAGTTACCTGTTCCTATGGTCGCCGGAGCTGCTGAGCTTTGTTCGATTTTAAGGCTGTAAAAAAAGATTTTAACAGATTTTCCGACGATATTCATTCGAGTGGACTTCTGATTCTGAAATGCGGGAGACGTATATGCATGTTCTTGATTTCGCAAATTAGTCCCTGCAGTTTGTCGATTAGTACAAATTGATCCTGTAAAAATTTATAGTTTGACCCTCCTAAATATGTACCTTGTCTATACATGTCATAAGCCTCATCATCCGGCCCATTGGCCCGCTATAGGGGTGAAAGTGCAAACCGGATAAACTGGACCGGGCCGGCCGGTTTGATCCCCTTTTAGTTCAGCCGGTCTAGTCCCGGTCTTAAATTTAGGAAAATCGGAAAACCGATTCGGTTTACGATTTTAGAGGTCTAAAAAATCGGACCGGACCGGACCGAATTTATATATATATACCCTTTAATAACCTCTTTTATTCTTTCCCAACCCTAAATCTAACACACACCGCCTCACCTCTCACTCACTCTCTCTCTACCTCATCGTTACAGAGACCCCCTCCACTCACCACCAACAGACCCTCTCCACCCCCCGCCGACAGACCCTCTCCACCCTCTACTCACCGCCGATAGCCCCACAACCTGTAAGTGACGTCCGTCTCTCTCTCTCAATCTCTAAGTGACGTACCGCGGTATCGTGTTTACTGTTTACTCCTCTCTTTTTCTCTCTGCGTGTGTGTGTGATTGTGTGGGAGATCATTTGCTGGAAAACCGACAAACCGGTGAAACCAAACCGGAACCGGGGAAACCGAATGAAACTGGACCGACTTTATTTGGTCTGGTCCCGATTTCTAAACTTCCCAAACTGATTTTCCGATTCGGTCCCAAAAAACTCCCCAAACCGGATCGGACCGGACCGTTTTCATCCCTAGCCTGCTAGGCCCGCCGGGCTTTTATTCAGCTCGAGCCTGACAAATGTGCAGGCTAGCCGAACCAAACTTAAATACTTAAATACCCAAAAACCATACCGATTTGGATTGATCAATCAAAGCCGTCCATCTTAAACAAACAAACAAAATAAAAACAAAAAATCTCAGCCTTCCATCTCAATCTCAACATCCCATTTCAATCTTAATGCCGGATCGAAAAAATCGAAAAAACGGCTTGACCGAACCGATTTCGATCCATTGTGTTTTTTTTTTTTCAGTTGGGACTAGTTCCCGAATAAATTAATCCAAACCGATTGGTTCGGTCCCCAATACCTTAAAAATCGATCCGAGTCGATTGAATTTCACTCATACAGCTAAGGTTTGAGCCGGACTGGAGTACGAAGGGGAAAAAAATAACACAACTGAAATGGAGTACAAAGGGGAAAACATAACACAAGTGAAAGAACAAAATGGAAGGAGATAAAGGGTAAAAGGTAAGCACGTAAGAAAATGATGAAAAATGTATACGATAAATTAGGTAAATATGAAAAGAAATGAGAATGATTATTTGAATATTTTCTAATTGTTTACATTACATTGTTGGCGTAAATCATTCGTTTTGTATTTTAGGCCCAGTTTGCAAAAAATTTAAATTTTATCAAATTTCTTCCTTACTTAATAAAGATTTTATCAAGTGACAAACCAATTAGATTTGGGCATTTTGGAGTTTAGGTAGGATAAGAGCATCTCCAATTGGATAATCAAAACATCTAAATAATCAAAGTTAACAATGTTTTTCCAAAAATTGTCTCACAGTATCAAAGATAACAACCTTTTAGCCAATAACCAAATTTTAGCATTTGGATAATAAAAAGTAACAATATTTTCTCAATAACCAAATTTTGGGGACCACACCCTATTTATATGTCATTTTTCGTAGAATAAATTAAGAAATAACAATATTCTCCCTCTATTTTTCAAATACTTATTTCAACACTTAATTTTTTTGCACTTTTTCTAAAAGAATTGAAATTATCAATAACCAAAAAAATTAAAAATATGTTCAAGATTGGTCTCATTTTAAATGGTACTAATATTATAAAAAAGTATATCTACAAATTTAAAATTGTGCCCATTTTATGAATAAAAATAGAGTGAGTAATACTTTTTTTTATTATGGACACAAAATACCATTATGACACTCTACATTATTAATTATATAAATGTCTTGTATGAATAATCAAAGTTTGATGTGGTAACTTTTGATTATTCCACTGGTAATGCTAATGCTCTAAAAGCAAAATTCGAAAAGTTTAATTTGGGACTTTGGGACTCGTAATTTGGAAAACTTAGTTACAACAAGGGACTCATTTTTTAACTAATTCCAGTAAAATCCTGGATGCCCCCGTCCTGCGGCCAGACCCAAACTCCAGCAAGCACAGTGAGACAAACCCACATCTAAAACCCTGAAACCAATCTTTTCCTTCTCTCTCTCTCTCTCTCCGCTTTCCAAATCTCCGGTTTCTCTCTATTACCCGTAAGATTAGGGTTCCCAAACCCTTCCCTCATTGTGAACGATGATGTATGGCGACCCGCAGCAGCAGCAGCAGCAACTTCACCCGCAGCAGCAGCTACAGCAACATCTCCAATCGCACCAGCAACATCCCCAACCACCTCAGCACCATCCTCAATTTGGGGAGTTTCCGAGGGGCCCGCAACAACATCAGCAACAACAACCACCTCTACCGCCGCCGCCAATGATGCGGCAGCCGTCTGCTTCATCTAGTAATATGGGCGGCCAACCAGATTATCACCATCAACCTCTTGCTCAGCCGCCTCACCCTCCTTATGATGGTACAGCTTTTACCCCCTTTTCTTGGGATGCCAATTGATCTTGAAAAAAAGACTAGGGAGACAAATTTTATTGGGTGTTTCTAGAGTGTACTAGATGTTAGGAACATGCTAAACACCGCCTTTAGATAGAGAGAGATTCAATGCCCGCACTGCCACCTGGTGCCGGAGGCTCCTTTTTCACCCCACATTGGCGTGGGGCCTATGCACTTTTGTCTTGGGCCCCACATTATAAAAGGGCCGGAGGCACCACACGGCGATGCACCATGGGCGCTGAATAATTGCCTTTAGACAATGGAAATGGGAAAAATTTGTGTTCGTATCCTTGAAAATTGAGACCCACTGACAATACTTGTAAAATGTGTATTGAACATCTAATTTTGTTGGCTTTGCTTGAGTATTGTCCAATGGTGGTTAGCAAAGCCATTTGTATAATGTACCGGAATAGATGTATTATTCTGCTTTGTGTTTTTGTTTTCTGTTGACTGATCTATGGACATTGGATTCATACCCTAAATTTTCAATTTCTTGATTTGTTGTTTAGTTGAAAACACTTGGTTCAACCATCTCTCACAACCCTAACATAGGGCCAGATCCAATGTTTCAATGCACATTCTATCTTAGAAGTATTTGTATCGTTGTGAATGGTGGAATCATCATTCATCTAAACTGCTAAATGATTTCAATTGCAATGCACATTTTATCATCTGTAGCCAACTAAACACCGTAACAAGCATTCCAAAGCAATAGGCATTCCATTCCAGTGAATAGAAGACCATCTAAGTTAAAAGAATAATCTTCCTACCCCCACCATCGATCCTCTCATTCTCTGTAGGGACGGGATTTATGAAGAGTGAAGAAGATGCAAAGTATTGATTTGGAAAGATGAATGATTGGATATTTGATTTCTTGCAATGCTGCCTTAGTACATTCGAATTGTGGCCCTATCTTCCCAGGATCAATTGTTTTTGTTGTTCTCTAGATTCGGGGTTGAACCTTATCCTGGTAGAGAGAATCAGAGATTGTCAAGTTTGGGTGCATTCTGAAAATGTGTGCTGAAGTTGTACTCTTTGATAGTGTACGAGGATGGTTACGTTGAAATGATATTCCCCTTCTCCAGAATTATTGTCTGGTAGATTGAGTGTTGAAATGTACCCGTTTGTGGCTGAATCTTCCATGCAAGCAAAATTTTCTGTACTGTAGATTTGGAGGCTAACCTCCTCCCTGGACCTTCTTGTTGTTTGAGTGATTCGTTGTTGAAAAGTAAAGGTGAAGCCTTTCAGAATCACTCGTACAAAATCTAAAATAGGAAGTTGAAATTTCTGTTCCACATGTCAGAATCTTTCCGGCAAACATTTATTTCATACTTTCCTTTAGATTTTGTGGTCGATCTCTTAGTGGTAGCCCAACTCATGATGGTTTTAACAATTGATTGAGATCAGACTTCATTTCTTTGCCCTCAATATTCTGTTGTTTGATAGACTGATTCTCGAGGAGCATAATGCAGTTGATATTTCTCCGCTATATTTTTCTTAAGTTCTTCAGTCACACGATTGAGTATTGACTATTGACAACACAAATAATGTAGCTTTTCGTGCTTATACTTAAATTGATTTTAATCAATATTGCAGCCCAGGGTGATAGTTTTGCCGCAAAAAGAATAAGAAAGATTGGCCAAAGGAGAGCTGTTGATTATACTAGCACCGTTGTACGATATTTACAGGTATTATAAGCTCTACAATGGTCATCTATATATTTGTTTTAGACATTCCTTCTTTTGGCTCTTGCAGTATTTGCCAAGAAGTGGTGTGTTTTGTTAGAGCTTGTCCCACATTAGTTAATTATAATAAGCCTGGACGGCCTCTCTACTTATAGCCAAAAGCCAATTGGTTTTGAGTTGGATGCTTTAACATGGTATCAAAGCTAAGCTTTCAGAGGCTTTTGGACAAGACTCTATGTCGTTGATGGTTGGTTCCCCCTTTGTTTGTTGTTGATGGTTGATATTTGTCGTATGTGTTAAGTCGTTTGTCTACCTCTCCACCTGCGTGTCAGGGGTCGCACGTGCGAAGGAGTGTTAGAGCTTGCCCCACATTGGTTAATTATAACCTCCAAGGCTAGTATACGAGCCTGGGCGGCCTGTCAACTCATAGCCAATTGGTTTTGAGTTGAATGCCTTAACATGTTTCTCGATATTCTTACTGCTTTAGTTTTTGTAACCAGTCAATAACTTTAATCTACCTTATATTTCATGGATATATTTAATCCACTCTTGGCTAGGGAAAGTGTAATATATGAATGGCGTGGAAAGGGGAGGCCACATGCAGGTTGCCTGCATACTCATGGGGTGCTCCTGTCTTTTATCTCATATCTCGGTTGTATAACTTGTATTTGAAGGTAGTTCAAATAGAAGATTAATTTGTCTCGTGTCTTGGCATAAAGAGTGAAGAATGTGGGTGTCATCTTGTGTTCATGTTCTGTAGTCTATACCCATGTGTTGCTTCAAATGCAACCATGTTTCCCATTTCCAATAAATAAGAATTTGCAGAACAGTAGAAGCGTGATGATGTTGAGTTTTTTTAACGTGGATGAGGTTTATGGTAACCTTTGTGCAAGATATGATTGGGATTATGTAGTTTGCTATTTTTAACTTTTGTGCTACTCTGCAAAAGTGAGGAATTGATTCCTCAGTTGCATTGAGTTTGGCTATCAAAAGGTAGTGTTCTGTCTAGCTTTATAGTTTATAAAATCATACCAAAATTTTGGGCTAGGAAGTCATCATTGTTACAGAGTCTGACCAGTTTAGGGATCTATTGTATCTTGGTTTATGTTTTTGTTGACTAATGGCCACAAGGGGCGACCATACTTTTTCAGTTTCTCCCCAACCTTGGATGCCATAAGGTGTTCCTTTATAAGATTTGGGATGCACAGTAGGGATTCATGATCTTAGAGACATAGAGTGGGCAGGGATTTGAATCCAAAGACATGGGCTGTGATTTGAATCCAAGTACACTACCCCAGCTACTGACAGAGCGCAGGAATATGATTCCAAATTTGTTACCCAGACATACTGCCATCTCTTTCTTTTCCCTTTGTATACTTGTACACCCCATGTCTGCAATGGATGTTTATTCTATGTGGAGCTTTGATCTGTAGATCAGTAGTTAGAGTTGTTATAGAACTCGTGCACTTACCATTATTCAGCATCTTTCGAGATTGGAACGGTAGGATTCTTTGTAACTGATTTTCTTCGTACTTCTTTTCTTCAACGTTTTGTCGATATCTTGTTGCAGATCCGCATGTTCCAGCGGGATTCAAGGGACAGGACAGTGCTGCAACCCACCCCAGCAGCTGCAATTGATGTAAGTGATTCAGTTTATGTTTATTAGTTTTGCTTACTGTGGTAGGTAATTGGGATAATATTTCTCTTTTATGTCGTGTTCACTGATTCCTTCATGGCTGGGACCTGGAAATGATTTATCTGTGTTATTTAGTCCATGTAGTTGTTTTGTTATGCTCTGCTTCAGTTTGGACTTGTTCTGTTGTTCCTATCATCTGAAAGCCCTTGATCTGATTGGTGCAGATGTTGCCGGCGGTCGCCTATTCAGATAACCCATCAACAAGCTTCGCCTCGAAGTTTGTGCACACATCTCTGAACAAAAACAGATGTTCAATTAATCGTGTTCTGGTGAGTTTGATAAAACCAAGTTATTCTGCTTCTGCTGTATTTATTTTGTGGATTGCTGAATGATGTTTAGGAACTTTGTTTAGTTAAATCCTATTATATTTGAAAATTCGTTTACTTTATTATAATGTAACTAGTGTATCCATTCGTATGCAACATCATCCGTGCCATGTCTCTGTCCTTTTCTTCAAAGAGTTTCCCATCTTTGTTCTGTGTCATGTCACATTTGTGTCCCATGATTTTTCATCCCACCAGTTACCTATCCCATTTTTGATAAATGATAACCTGTATGGTTTTTCCGGGGATTTGACAGGATTTGCAGTATGAGGGGAGTTGTCAGTGATATGTATATTATTGGACAAGATTAGTAAAACCATGGGAGTAGTGTACTATGTTTAATTAGGGTGGAATTGCATGAGATAAAATTGAGGATTATTCTCTACCTTCGTTTGAAAAGGTGACCAATCCAGTGGCAATGGACTGCCAATGCCACCTCCCCATAGGTGGTGCTAATCACCCCAATTTGGAGGGTTAACAATCCTTTCTACTAGTTGCAAGCCTATTTCCAAAACAATCAAGATCGTAGGTGACAACAAAAAATATGTGCCGCAACCGTTGGAAGTTTTGGAATCCCTTAGAGGGTTATCAAACACAGCCTATGAGGATTTTGGAAGGCTAGTAGTAGTGGTCATGTCATATGCATGGAATGATAAATGGCTAGAAATGTATCCGAAATGTAGTTAGTGCAAAAAGTGGGGAAAAGGATTTGGTATGCTGGCCCTTTCGTGGGTGGTCCCAATTTTGGTTAAGAGGATTTGCTGAAGTTCAGCGTGAATCTGCTGTTTTAGATGCTATTGACCGTATTTTCATTCCTTGAGTTGTGTAGTTAGATAAAGTCCATAATCTGTCTTTTTGTTATTGTTTAAGTGGAGATGAATTGGGTTTGACTGAGACACTAGTACGGTTCAAAATTTAACTTGAGTCAGACAAGGAATGATTTTCAACCAGACAAATCATTTGGCAATTTATCTGTACATTGGTTATTGCCATGGACAAGTTGAAGGGTCAAGAAAATGGATTGATTTGAATATTCTTGGGTATGTTTCGGTTCTCTCCTATTCTATTACGCTCTCTCATTTGAAGAGTTGGGAGAACTACATTTTATGCTTTGTGGTTTCCCTCCGAACAACTTACCTACTTGTAGTTCAAGACTCGACCCTTAACCCCAAAGTGGTTGGGATTGTAAGCAGTTGCATTAGATGGGAGGGCCCTTGGTGCTTGGGGGGCAATTCAATCATATTTGCTACCGTTTGGAGAGGTGTTCTAACATATCATGATATTTGACTTTTTTGAAGTGGACTCCAAGTGGAAGACGTCTCATCACAGGTTCTCAAAGTGGGGAATTCACTCTCTGGAATGGCCAGTCATTTAATTTTGAAATGATTTTACAGGTATGGATGTATAGCTGATGGCTTTTATTTTTCCTTTTTTGGTGGATACGCAAATTGATTTATGTTAAAATATCCATTGATGTGCAGGCTCATGATCAAGCTGTCAGGTCTATGGTATGGAGTTACAATGAGAACTGGATGGTCACCGGTGATGATGGGGGCTCGATAAAGTAAATATGTGCACTTAAATGATGTTTACAAAGTTTTCTATGACATTTGATTTTGGTCATGTGCTACAAAAATTTGTCTTCATATGTGGATATGGCGGCATTTTGTAGGTATTGGCAAAACAACATGAATAATGTGAAGGCCTATAAATTTGCTCATAAGGAATCTGTCCGTGACTTAAGGTATCTAGTTGTTGCTAGCATGGGTTTGAACTTGAATTGAATTTTTCACCATGGCGTGTCTTTCTAGCTGTTGGTTGTTCTCTGAGCAGCTTCTGTAGGACGGATTTGAAGTTCTGTTCTTGCTCTGATGACACTACTGTCAAAGTTTGGGACTTTGCTCGATGTCAAGAAGAACGCTCACTATCTGGTAATGTCCCCGGGTCAAAAAATATTCTTGCATATAGTGAGCAACAATTTTATTTTCTTTGGCATTGGTAGGTTCTTTAAAGGGGCCATAAGAACTATCTCATTGCTGCATGACATAGTTTATCACTCAGCCTTCTAAGATTAGCATTGAATAATTGCATGTGGTATACTTACAGGGCTCAAAGCGTTCATAAGATAAATTATGGTTTTTTATTCTCTGTGTTTTCACTCAGGCAGGCCATGGTTGGGATGTGAAGACTGTTGACTGGCATCCTACTAAATCTTTGCTAGTTTCAGGTATGTAGTTGCAGTTTTTCTTGTTTAACTGGTCGGAGTTTTTTATGCAGCAAATTTATTTCTGTTTCTATTTGATTCTTCTTAGGGGGGAAAGACAACCTTGTGAAACTTTGGGATGCAAAGTCAGGGAGAGAGCTTTCTTCATTGTTAGTACAACTTTTTCAGTCACCAAACTTATTAGTATTTGTGGTTTGCTAGATAAATCTTTTGAGGAGTTCTCGTTATTTGTAGTCATGGGCACAAGAACACTGTTCTTTGCGTCAAGTGGAATCAAAATGGTAACTGGGTGCTGACTGCTTCAAAGGATCAGATTATCAAGGTGGGTCAACTTGATGCTGCTCCAGATATTATTGAATCCCTTTTGATTGTTGATGATTTTGTAAGTAGTTCGGTCTGCCTTCTGTCTGCATTTCAGCTTTATGACATAAGGGCTATGAAGGAGCTGGAATCTTTTCGTGGGCATCAAAAGGATGTTACTGGTTAGTTATCTACTTTTATTAAATATCATCTCCATCTTCAATGATATGGGGAATGGACACTACTGCAACTTCATGCAGCTATTTTACAAGTTTGTTTAAAGTTGTTAGTTTTCAATTCTTGGGCGCTAGAGATAGAAGATTGTATGATCTGCATCAATACCTATGTAACTGTGGATGACAAATTCCAGACGCATCTCACACCTTCGCGATGTTGCCCAGTCAACATGGGGCCTTAGAGAATACAATAAGTTTATTACTGGTATGAGGCATCAAATTAGTTAGGAGTCTTTGTTCTAGTCTTGCTTTGGTTACATTTTATGTCGGCTGCTCGAGGTTTAAATGAATTCCTTGGGTATTAGGCCATTGCTAGTATCTGGCAGTGTTCTAAAAGAAGGTCTGGAAGGCCGAGTATTCGCCGCCTAGGCGCTAGAAGGCCCCTCGCCGACTAGCCCAACTAGGCGCCGAGTACTCGGCCCTGGAAGCTAGAAGGTGCCTGGCCGCCATGGGAGCACCTAGCGAGTTTTAGAACCTTGGTGTCTGGCTTAGTGAAGGTTACTGTTGAGCAAGGTTTGGATCTCCTCCAAATTTTCCCCACGAATCTTTTGGTCTGAAGGTTACTTTTGGGCCAGGTTTGGGTCTCCTCCAAATTTTCCCCATGGATCTTTTGGTCTGGCCAAACAAGGTTACTTTTGAGCCAGGTTATAGGTCTCCTCCAAATTTTTGCCACAAATTTTATAGGGACTTTAGTTAATGTGAGATCTTATGCTTGCAGCCTCTACACAAAGGGTGGATTTTAGTTAATGTCAAAAGCTCCTCCAATGATTCTTTGGCGCTTGCTGCCTTTGGAGGTGTTATAGGGACACCAATTGTCAGTGGTCTCGGGGTAGGGGTGGGGGTGGGTGGGGTAAGATGATACATCGGTTTTGCTGGCTCAGTCGGCTGCCTCGCTGAGTTGGGCTGTTTGGATGATTTTCATTTTGCTTGGTGCTGGGTTTTCATCCCTGGATCTTGAATCTGACTCCAAAGTTCCCCTTCACCCTATGAATCACCAACACTCCTAGAGGCCAGCGTATCTCCGTGTCCCTGTGTCGGACACGGAGACACGTGGGAGACATGGCAAAATACGTATTCGACACGCCACATGGCGAATTGATTTAGTGGGACACGGCGGGGACACATGAAGGACATGGAGGGGACACGTTTGGGGACCCGGCAAGGATTAAATGTGCATTTTAATTTATTTTTTTGGGTAAATGTGTATTAGTTCAAATATTTTGGGTTGAAAAGGTAATAAAAGTTATATATGATGCTTGTTTATATAGATTGAAGCTACATGATTATGCATATAAACATATTTTCAATTGGTATAAAATAAATAAAAATATTGTATTTATTACTTTTATTTAATATGTGCGACGCCCCATGTAGACCATCGGCCCAGTACCTTGATTTGATCCACAAGCCACAACACATGACCCAAAATGCTTAAGCCCAAGGTACTAGTAGTTTCTTACATGGTTTATCATATGCCCAAGATCACCCATGTAGACTTCCGATGTGGGACCGGATATCACAATCTCCCGACCTTTATGGCCTCGTGACCTCGCGAGGGGTTGGGCACTAGAGTCACCACTCTCCGGGTCTGTTCCAAAGTCACCACGGCCTCCCCCGGTCAATTCTTTGGTGCCATAACCCACATGGTCGTGTACACGGGTCGCTCTGATACCATTTGTAACGACCCGACCCGGCTGACCAAGACCCCCTTTCGGCCCAAACACTAACCCTAAAAAGGTATACCTAAGAAAGTGACATGTAGCCTTAGGTGGGTGTTAACATATTAAGTGATACTCCAGTTCCCAATCAATGTGGGACTAAGCATTCACTTCCCCAAATCTGGGGTACAACAATCTGACTCTAAAGTTGCCCTTCACCACCGACACTCCTAGAGGCCAGCGTGGCCCTGTGTTGGACATGAAGACATGCGGGAGACATGGCAAAATACATATTGGACACGCCATGTGGCGTATTCAATAAATTTAATTAATTGTTTTAGTGGGACACGGCGGGGACACGTGAAGGAAACGAAGGGGGCACGTTTGGGGACCCGACAAGGATTAAATGTGCATTTAACTTTTTTTGGGGGGGTAAATGTGTATTAGTTCAAATATTTTGGGTTGAAAAGGTAATAAGATTTATATATGATGCTTGTTTATATGTATTGAAGCTACATGATTATACATATAACTATATTTTCCATTGGTATAAAATAAATAAAAATGATGTATTTATTAATTTTATTTATTTTTGCTATGTCCCCTGCCTTGTCTGTGTACCCCTTTTTTAGAAATCCTGTGTTGTGTCCGTGCTACTTAGCCTTCACCTTAGTAAACAAACCTCTCCTTTTGGTCCCAATTGTGCCTGTGAACGCCAAAATTTTCCACGCGGGTAATTGTCTCGCAGCATTATGATTTGTGTTTGGTTGGTGCGAGCCTGATGGTTGCCCGCACAATCTTGCCCTCTCTGCCTTTAGCTGTGATTCTTGTTTTGTCTTACTTTCCAGACCCCTAAGGCTCTTTGTCATTTTTGGCGCCAGACTTGAATTGTCCAGGAGTTTTTCTATCTATCATTCTTTAGTTTGGGGGTCGAAAGAAGGAAGGCTTCCCTAAGTGCAAACGCTATTAACATAGTTTTTTTAGTAATTTTTTTGTCTTCTCCCAACTTCCGATCTTTCTGTCATTTCTCTTTTTTCTTTCCCTCTGCATCTGGACTACAAGACCACCTAAAACTGTGAGGGTTTCTTAGGGTGCAAGCACTGGAAGGGTGGGTATTCCTTGAGGATATGGCACCGGTTGCCACAGTGGTATTGTGTGCGTACAAAAATCGAGCACTTATTTGTTTGTTCTGAGTTAGCCTGAAACTTGTGTATGTTGTCCTTGGTGCGGAGTGGGTTGGGTTATTCCAGCTGCGGCATCCAACTTCTTGATTGTTGTAATTTGGGTGTTGGGACCAAGGTGGTAAGGAAGGAGTGGAGCAAGAAATAGGCAGCCTTTTGAGGATATACAAATGACCACACACACTTGAACTGGCTTTACTTAAGGCTGTTTCATTTTTGGATAAAGGAGGATTTTTGTGTTGTCTCGATTTTGATAGTAGACATTATTGATGTTAGGTTGCTGGTTTGTCTCTGTAATTTCCTTAAATTATTTCATCAATTGGAGGAGTCACGGAAACACACAATGGTTTTTTGCACATGGACAAAACCATGGCTGAATTTGTAGGAGAAGATTTTAGGAGCAGGTGCAAGATTGACCATCTCATTGTTCTTAATGATGATATCCGGATGGTAGCGGCAATGGTTGCGTGATACTGACCCTAGATGCAGACTTATGGAGATTTCACTGCATAAATAAAGAGGGAATACAAGCAGTAATCTCTTATTTTAAAAAATATGGAGTAGCCAAGTATGTGTCTTAATGGTTTAATATTGAATACCCATATGGATTCGCATGTAGAAATTTATTATGGATATGGTTTTTGAAACTTTAATATTTGGCCTACAATTTATTTTCCTCTTACTCGTGCATGAGACGCCTCCAGGTGATGAGAATCATAAAAACATTAGCCCATGTGTATCGTATGTGTTTCCAGTGAGAAAATATGTAGAGTAATTGTGACATGTTCAGACACGTGTAGGTACATGTCTAATGAGTGTTGTTGGTCAGGATATGACAAGCTTGTTGTGTCCGTGGTTCCTAGCCCATTGTTGGATTACATGGTAAATTAAATCACACTGATCAAGGTTAATTACTTATAATTTCTGTAATTTTTAAAGAATTGCTTTATATCTTCTCTAACTCATTAGATGTGACATTCTATTTGCTTTGATAATATCTCTTTGTTCAGTAAATAGTTTCTAAGTTGGCTCTCCTTTATACTTAGTTTGATTTGATCGTTTGTTCACGCCGTATTAGTTATAATAAAGTACCCTCAAGTAGATATAGGTGTTGTATTACATTTCTTCTCTGCCCGGACTTTGCATAACTGTCTTGACATATATATTGACACTTCGTGTCATCATGCTGCTAACCTGCTCCACTTTGATATTTATTCAATGTATCAAAACTGACAATCTGGAAAGTGATTTATTTTCTAGATGGCCATAGGTTGTCAACCCTTCTCGTTCAATGCCAGTGCTTGTAAAGAAATTTCGTTGATTTGACGTGCTTTTGTATCTAGCTATGGATAATGTGCTCTACGTATGACTGCCTGACTGGCCTTCTTCACTATTAACCTATTTCTTTGGCATAGGAACATGAGCGTTTATTATATCTTGTTTAGTATCTGATGTAATGGAGAAGATTAAAAAAGTTCCAATAAGATTTTGACCTTGCATGTATTTGTACTTGTGGAAATTTCATCATGCTCTCTCGTAGTGTTTGATACAGCGCTTGGTCTTGTGGGCCAAAATTACTTGCCTCACTTAGTCTGTTAGCTGATTCTTTTTGTCATGTATGTTTTTGAAACTCATGTAGCATTGGCTTGGCATCCATTTCATGAAGAATATTTTGTTAGCGGCAGCCTTGACGGATCTATATTTCATTGGTTGGTTGGGTAAGCTCTTTTCCTTATTCAGAGCAGTTACTTTACTGTTGCACTAAATTTCTTTTCTTTGTTGACCTTTTCCATGTTGTAGGAACTTTTACGTATAATTTGATTCCCATGTGATAGCTTTCAGATTTTATGATGAACGCCATCTACATTGCACAGAATAGATCTTTCAAAAGTACAACATTTGTGGGGAAATTTACTCTCTTTTATGATTCCACTCTTCTTTAGGTTATAGTATATGGTTTTCATTCATTGGTATTACTATTTTGCTTATGGTTAACAGAATGAGAGAATTCATATTGCATTATCAAAACCAGGATTCAATTCCTGATGATAATAGATCGTGTTGGTAGATTGCATAACTCACTTTGCGCTTCTCATGTTCGTTCGTCATTGCCGATTTTGATTGGAAACGTAGTTTACATAATTAATTTATTTTGTAAATGTCACAAGGGTTATAAAAAAATATTTCCCCCCAAAAGGAAAGGAACTAAATTTTTTTTCGTGCGAAAGCCGAATATACTTTTTGTAGCTTGCCTTTATTATCCTTCCTTGGGTTAGAGCAGGAAAAAGCATCGAAATTTGGTGGGCGGGGGACTTGTGGAAGAGAGCATTGTACCTTGGTGGGTAGTCACCGGATAGAATACCGAGGCTAGGAGGAAAGTTAGCTATTAGTCGTTAGCTCCTCCAAAATGGGGAAAGATGGGATTACATGGATCCTTTCGGCAGTTGAAAGTTTGAGTTCATGTTAAATGGGCGGACACAAATAGACGCAAGGGGGGTCAATTGACACCGCTAGATTAAAATTCCCTACAGACATGTACATATACTTTTGGACATTTTGGTAATTTTGCCTTAAAACTCAATACTCTATTCTCTAGATATTGCCCCAAGTAACATAAAATATTTACAACCTTATCCAAATGGTTCACCGAATCTCCCTGATCTTTTTTTTTGTCCCACCACTAAACACTCTTTTTCTCTCTCCCTCGTGAAAAAAAGTGGAGTACAACCATAGCATATAATTTTCTTTTTTGTGGCCCACTATTCTCTCTCTCTCTCATTTAACATGACATACAACTTTTTCCTTATATATATATATTCAATAGATCTCTTTTGGTTAGGTATTATAATGTACTCCGTCCATCCCATTTTGATAGTCCACTATGACAAGATTTGTAATTTTTGGATAAGAAATAAAGTACTTCCATTCATAATTTTTTGAATTTTTTCGCACCAAATTTTTTCGTAGGGGACTATCAAAATGAGACGGAGGGAATATATGCTATAGATTCTGGACCCTACTGATAGGAAACCTTGTGTCCGCCCGCCCCTACAGTGATATTTTGCCCTAAGGAAGCTGCCTATTTTCCTTCGAGAGGAATTTGTTTGGGTCCCAAGTCCCAACTTGTGGCATGTTTTTCTTTTTAGATAAGTTACTTGTAGGAAGACTCCTGCTACTGATAACTTCCTAAGAAGATGGAAGGAATTGGGTGATTGAGGAATCCTGGGTGGTTGAGGAATCAGTTGATCTCCTAGTATGGCGGCTCTGCCTTTTTCTCACTAAGTTGTGTGGTATTTCCTGTATATTACTCACTCGATAGATGACATTTTCTTTTAATGGGGAAGCGTGCTAGATGCTCTTAAGGAGTACATTCATCTTGCTTGATGTGTTATATTTTGTTAGAAACAAATAGATGGTTATCTCATCATGTGCCCGATGGGTGAAAGGATATCACCATTGTTCTTGATGTGGTTTTTCTGATGAAAATCGTGGATGTTATCTGACCATACAAAGTTTAAGTCCATCTTTCAAATAGCTTGTTTTTCAGTTGGTTGGTACTTTTTAGTTTTTTCCATTAAGATATCTTGAAGACGGTTGGTTAATCCTTTGCTGCGTTTTGGGCTGTGAAGACGAATTTGGACTTTGATTTTCTGTGGAGATGTTATATCTTCTCTATGCGTCCTGTATACTTTGATTTTGCGTTCTTTTTTATGCTCTCTCTAAGTATATTGAGCTCCTTCATTTTAGTAGTGGGACTCATCGATTGCCAGTGTTATCGTAAAGATGAATTGCCTCTCATTTCTCAACTTAATGTTTACCTCATAATCTAACTTTGTAGGGGTGTGTTATGTTATTCTGGTGATCATTTCTGCCATCTTTCTGACTACATTGTTGGTTAAACCATGGAATATCTTTGCCAACTGTGTTTCATCAGTGGCATAATTCAACATCTTTCACAGGGCTCATTTGTTGTAGTGGGGGGCTCCCCCACTCTGAGACTCACCTCCATGGGGCTTACTCGGTGTACATGTTTACTGTTTTCTTGTGTATGGTACCACGTGTTTTATTATCCCTTGACCCCTCGTCAATAATCCCTGAGCTTGTACTTCAATTTAGTGTGTGTTTGGTGATCATATGAATCATGATACATCAGTTCTTTCCTTTTTCATGTATGTCAATGTGATTAGAAGGCATCCTGGCTACATAGTTTGCATGTAGCGATATTGAGTTTGAGTGAATTAAAAATTTTCCGGCTACATTTCTTCCTAACTTCCATTCTTCTGATCAGGCATCTATCGAACACTATTTTCATTTGGCTTCTACTGACAGCATGCTGTTTCATTATGAATCGTCTTGTTGAATTTGTAATTAAGATAGTTATAATGCTCTTGGAACTCCAACCATAGCCAATGCATTTGGATACATCTCTGTTCGGACTTCGGTATTTGGAGGGAAAATTTAAGTGCACAGTGATTGGAAATTCCCTCATGTTTTCCATTTTTAACTGCTCCAGGTTATCATCCCGTATGTTATTCATCAGAATTCTCTATGTTTACGACGTAGTCTTACCTTCTGAAAGCCGCTTTGTAATGCTTATAGGGACCCTGTGGTCATGAAGTTCTTTTTGACCTAGTTCACTAATATGGTCCCTCTATCACTTAGGAGTGCTTGGTTCACTCATTTTGTTGTCAGTACTTGGATGTTGTGCTTGTGTTGCTTGATGCTAAATTAGAGTCAATTTCAGACTTCTCGTCTCTGATTACCAATAAACTTTCACATCTGCAGTCATGACACACCTCAGGTTGAAATTCCCAATGCCCATGATAATAGTGTTTGGGATCTTGCATGGCATCCCATTGGATATATTCTCTGCAGGTAAGAGTTATTCTTTCTATAATTTTTTGCCTGTTGTGCACTGTGCAGTATTATATGCTCATTTGAGATTGTTTATAGAATTGAGGACCACAAATGATACTTACCAAGGGACCTTACCTATATATGGCCCCTGGCTTTCGGGATGTGATTGTTTAGAGATCTCATGTCAAGCCTTTTGATATCTTCTTGAGTGATAAAAAATAGGATAGCTATAGAAAACTATAATGACGCGAAATCAGTATATATTTGAGCAAAACTGTATCTTATTGTGTATTCCTGGCTCTCTATGCGTCTACTTTCACTCCGTGGTACTTCTTGCTACTCAAACAAGATAATGGATCAATTTGAGCCTTCTTGATCTTTCTAGGTCACGTTTTGGGAATGTCTTTCTATCCTAGCGTCTCTTCAAAAACATACCAGGAAAAGAAGTATGAATGATAAGAAGGCTTCTAGATTTCCTACATTAAAAAAATCATTAATATGTGTGAAATATGAATATACTGTTTTGTCTACCATGTGAAAGCAAGTTATTTTTGTCATATTTACAAATTGTTACCTGAGTGTGCAAGTTCCTGAAGAGAGTCCAGTTGTATAAGACGTGAGAAATAATAAATATAAGTTTTTGGAAAGTGTGTGGCTTTTGTTGGTGTCTGACACGTTTCTGACACACTGACTGACTCACCACCTCTTTAGAACTGTGTGTGCTTCTTTGTTTGTTTGAAGTAGCATCACACTTCACAGAGTTGATTTTGTACATGAAAGGGTTAAAAGTGGCTGATATTATAAGCCAGCCACATGCTTCTTATTTGTCCTTGTTTAGGTAATGGTTATTCCCTTAGAATCCACTAGTTTGATATTCTGCATCATTTATATCGTATTGTCTCCACTGGTGTAGGATGGAAGGTATTTGTTCTGCTTTTATGTAGATTTCTTTGTACATCCAGTTGGTGAACATTTATAGCTTCTGATGCAGTGGCAGCAATGATCACACAACCAAGTTCTGGTGCAGAAATAGACCTGGGGATCCAGCTCGTGATAAGTTCAATGTCGGTCATAGCCAAGGTTTGTTCATTTTCTACCTTAGTCATTCCCCCTTTCCCCTCTCTCTGGGTCTCGATAAATCTACAAGTTTCGCATTCAATTAGGTTTCGACTTGTTACAGGTTAGTGCAAGATGAGCTAGATATTCTATTAGTTGTATGAGGAAGCTACGTGTTTGCGAATGCACTGGGGCTTTGTCGATTTGTTCTTTTAATGAAAGGCTCTGGAACATGTGGAAGGGAAGAGAAAAGAAGAGAAAATAAAATGAGAGAAAAGTGGAAGGAAAATTTCACTATTCACAATACTTAAGGTTTTTTATTTTCTCTCCTCTCTCCAAACCAAACAAGAGGAGGAAAAAATTTTAATTTTTCTTTCTCTTCCCTCACTTTCCTCAAGTTCCAAACAGTGCCTAAGGCTGTATTTGAATCACGAATCTGGGTAAGGAAAAGAAAAAGAAATAGAAAAGTTGGTTAGATCCTTCAACTCAACTTCTCAATTTGCCTTTCCTTTGCCTTACTCGTATCCTTCATCCAAATATGGCCTAAGAAAGTAGCTATACTTGAACGGATTTTTCTTCCATTTGTATCTAACTGTCGGGTTGCTACCAGGTTATGGTGAGCAAAATTCTGCCCTAGCTGGTCGTATGCCCGGTAATTTCCCAGGAACTGAGCCTCCTAGTACTCCTGGCCCTTTTGCTGCTGGATTGACCCGTAATGAGGGGAACATTCCTGGAGTTGGAGTTGCAATGCCATTTTCTATTCCATCTTTTGATCCATCGGCTCAAGGAGAGCAGAGGCCCCCTCTAGCATCAGTGCCTTTAGGGGCTCCTCCGCTCCCCCCTGGTCCACATCCTTCTCTTCTTGCTGCTAATCAGCAGCAACCATATCAACAACAAAACCCTCAGCAAATTCAGCATCACCAGGCACACCCACAGCAAATGCCACAATTGCCCCTGCCACCCTCGAATCTGCCTCAGCTACAGCCTCCATCACATTTGTCCATGCTTTCACACCCACATTTACCTCGTAACCCGCCCCAGCTAGCCCCCCTTGGCATGCCTTCATCAATGCCAGGACAAATGCCAACTTCACTTCCTATGCCGATGCCCAGTCAAATGGTAAATAATCTGCCCACAGTTATTTTTTCAATTTCTGCTCTTATTTTTATCTCTGATGCCACAATTGCAGGTATTTTGGGTCCCCATGCATGGGGATCTGCTTGGAGTCTGATTTTGTTCATCCCTTGCGAAAAGCGGGTGAAAGTTACCCTCCCTCTCAATGGTGGAGAGAATTTGTGGTTATTTTTTAGTGGGACCCAAAATCCTTCTAGTAATGAAAGCAAGGGTATTGTTCATCCTCTTTGGTGAGGGTGACCACAAAAATTGTCAGTCTGCTTGTAAATTTTAGAGGAACTGTCTTTATTTCTGAATAAGGAAGGCCTTCCCCACTGCATATACTTGCACCTCCACAAGTCGTTTAGCCTTGGTGGCTTGGGGCTCTTCTTGCTCTATGTATAGTTGGTTATGCTTAAAATGACGGCAAGGCCTCTTCACTTCGCGACAATGCGACTAATCGGGAACTGGATGTACAATGTGAGATCCCAATTAATTCCTCCTGGCAATAATTTTATTTCTTAATTTATGTCTGCAGGGTATGCCAGGTGCTTTGAATCAGATGGTTCCTCCATTTCAACAAGGACATTTCATGGGTATGAATCCTATGCACTCCGGAGCTGCACCCCCAGTTGGAGGAATCGCAAATGGGTTGCCAAATATGCAGGGCCCTTCAAATGCAAGTGGGAACCAGATGTATCAATCAGCTGGTGCATTCAACCGGCCACAAGCTGGGCCGATGCCACCAATGCCAGGACATAATCCCTACCAGGTGAGAGTATTTCTTCTCCTTCAGTGTTATAGTATTATGTTTACCCTGACATATTTATGAAAAACGGTGTAAACAAATCAAAACACCAAGACAACAAATAAGAGGCTGTATTTGTTTTGTTAACTGAGTACTTCCCGTTCGCTGGAAACTTTCATCAGAATTCTCCATTTCGTAGATACTAATGTAATTTTGCAACATAATAGCAGATCTTTCATGAATATTTTCTGGCTTGTTTTAGATGGTTGGAATGGTCTAACTGAAGAATACATTTCCCTCTATCACTTTGTTTGCAGCCGGGAAATCCAAATGCAGCCGGCATGCCTTCAAATTTCAATCTTCCGTCGGGTATGCATCCGCCACTACCTCCAGGGCCCCCACCACATGGCCAAACAAAGTAGATACTTCTGTATATTAGACTCTGTTGCAGCACGTAGGGATGCTGGTTAGGACATGATTTAGAATCTTTCGCTCCTTTTTTTCTTTCTTTTAGCGTACTATTTCTCATCTTTCGGATTCAACGTTTTGTTTGTTGTTTCCCCCTATTTTCTGTTTTTCTCCCCTTTTTTTTTTCTTTTGCTTTTCGTCCTTCGATGAAACTTTTTGAACGGAAATGCAATAGAAGCTTCCATACAAGATATGTAGAGATGTTTGTAGTTGTTTCTAATTCATTTAAGGACATTATTGGGATCTTATTGTGGATATTTTCTTCCTTCTGATAGGGATGGCCATTTCATCCTATCCTACCCTTCCCATCCCGTTCCCCATCTCAAATGGATAGGGGATTTGGGGATTTTGGGGGGGGATGGGTAGGATACGGGGAAATAATCTTCCTGGGTTTCACGTCTCTCCTCTCATATATATAATCTTCCACGAGAGGAGTTAGGAGAGGTATCAACTTTCTCCTATTCCTTCCACCAGTTATCTGTGTTTATTATCTCTCTGTTTGGTTTGGACATTTTAGTTGCTATAAGATGATTAACTTACGGTGGAAAATGGATGCTTTGTTTTTTAATTTTGTTAGGAAATTGTGGAACAATGCAAGATTTTATTTTGAGGTTCGGATCCCCGATTCTCCGAGTGGATTCTTGTTTCTTGTTTGGAGCGGGGATAGAGGATTCGAAAAAAAAAAAAAAATTCCCCAATGGAGATGGAAAAGGCGGGGACGGGGATTGGATAGGGTTCGGGACGGGGTCATTGGTATCAACCGTCACCCTGGCCTGTTGCCAACCTTACTTCTGAAGGCGGATTGGTGTGGTTGCACTGAAATTGATTTTTGAAACAAAAATACTAGGCACACATCCAAATTTACATTTATTTTTGCATCATCTGTCACAAGTGTTGGTTCAGTAAAACACGCTTCCTTCGGGTGTGCTGATTTTGAAAATTCTGTACGGCAATCAAGATGGCAGTGAAGCCTTTTGTCTTCCTCAAGATAACAATGAGGTTTTTGGGGAAGGAACATGGGTGGGTCATGGGTGAGTAGAAGATTGACAAGACAGTGCATTAACTTTTAAGACTAGGCTACAACACTCCACGCTCTACTTGGGCATATTTTCATACTTTTTCCGTTCTAAAATAAGTGTTCACTACGAAAAGTCATGTCATTTTTTTAAAAAAAAATTAAGTAATTCTGTGTATCGTTGAGTACTTTAATCTGGTGTGAAAAAATTCAAAAAACGATATACGGAAGTTCTTAATTTTGTTATTTGAAATATGACGAGAGAGAGAGAGAAACACTTATTTTGGAACGGAGGAAATATTATATTGAGTTTAATTTTATTTGTTTGTTCTTACGTTTCTTTTTATTTTTTGTCGTAATAATGTTATGTAAGTATATTTTCCACTTATACCAAATGAAGGCTAAGTTTTCAAGTACATATATCCATTATATTTTAGCAACAAAAATTATAAAGAGCAATCTAAAAACGGTACTCGTAACACATCAATATTGGTACCGTACCATACCGTTCCAATAACCAAAACGGTACCGCATCCAGTACGGGATTCATCATGTTACCACGACTACTAAGAAAAGAGCATTTTCAACTATGAGGAATGTGAAAACTTATCTTTGTAACAAAATGAGGGACGATTTTCTTGTGGACTCAATGATTACTTATTTATATACAAATAAAAGTACCAGTACTTTTCTTTTGTGTACTTTTGAACATTTGCATATTTATATACAAATTTGGGTTAGCCCAGGATAAATTGTAGTCCTGGATTCGCCCTTGACCGCGAGCTCAAAAAAAAAGTGATATAGCACTGCCAGCTCCAAAAAAACGTTCAGTTCTCTCTCTCCCTCCCTCTACATTCCACACACACACACAACCCCACACCGTATGAAAGTTTCTAAACCCCCAAACCACATGAAAGTGCCTAAATCCCAAAAACCCTATGAAAGGGCCTAAATTTCTAAAACCTTGGAAAACGACACCTTGTTTGGAACATGTTTCAGAAACATGTTTTGGAAACAAACTCAAAAAAGTGGTGGGACCCACTTTTTCTCTCTCTAACTTTTTAATCATTACTCTCATTTCTCACTCTATCTCTCTCCTCCTTTTTTCTCTCTCCACAATTATT
>JAXBDA010001914.1:0-48497 GCA_036023075.1 Gaultheria prostrata | reverse complement strand
TTTGATGGGGGCTTAATTGATGTTTGTGGTTGATAACCCACGTAATATGGTTGTTGTATCATCTCATTGTAGCTTATTGTGTTGATTTTTGGCCTTGAAAGTGCTTGGATTGAACCCCTTGAAAACCTCAGAAAAGCTGTCAAAAATCTGCTCGTAATGACTTTGTATCGATACAAAGTTAACGTTGTATCGATACACGATGGGCTGTTCAGAATCTGGACCATGTGTATCGATACACCTTTTCAAGTGTATCGATACAACTGGTCAGCTTTTGGTCAAAATCATGTTTTGTGATTCCTTTTGATTTCTTCGGGCATTGGCTTAGTATAACCGTCCTCCGAACCTCGTTTCATGTTCCGATAGTTGTCCCGGACCTATTCGTTTGTATGATTAGAGATTTGTTGAGTTCCCATGATTGTTAAGCCTTATGTTTTATGCGATGTGTGCCTATTTGATCGAGCTAGACGAGAGTTGTGGATTGAACTAACATCGCGGGGTATGGGTGACACGATGACACGAACACATGGTTAATGTACTTAAAGATATCGAAAGTGAAAACATGAAATTGTTGATACTAGGGCTGTCTTAGGGACGTGTCGCTAGGTTTGATACTCGGTCCGTCCTATAGACGTTCGCGAGGGTTATGCCTTGGCCAAGGGGAAGATGATACTCGGGCCGTCCTATGGGCGTGTCGCGAGGGATACGGGGCCTATATGGTAGCCCGGAATTGATACTCGGGCCGTCCTATGGACGTGTCGCGAGGAATTACTTAAAGAATTGATTAAACGAAAGTGTGACACAAGGATACGATAAATTGGACACGATCGAATGGTGGGGTATGCGTGGGCACGTATTGGACACGCTTGATGGGAATCACTGACCCTATGAATTTGTGAGTCTGGATTCGACTGGTTTACTTCTCTTGGAACTTTGAGCAGTATTGCGTGATTTCATCCTCTCACCCCTCTTCACACATTTGCATTTCATTATGTTTAGTTTTGGTAGACTTTTTCCTACTGGGCTAGTGAGCTCACCCTAATCATTTCAGGTACACAACACGGAGCATGATTTGGAGTGCATGGAGTGTGTGTATGCATGATTTTGAGAGCTAGCATGGAAAAGTTACCGAATCATCTTTAAACCCATATTTTTGCATGAGATGGTCTTGTAACTCTATTCATTCAATTCTTTTGATACTAGGGCATGTATCGACTTTTAAACTTATGTATTTACTTTATGGGTACGGGTACCCGGTTGACTATTTACGTTTTACTTTGACTTGGAAGAATATAACAAGCTTTGACCGTGGGCATTTGACTTGCCACGTGGATTTATGTATTTAGATTATGTTTAGGAAATTTGGGGCGTGACAGGGGCTGTAATTTTCACTTCCAAAAATTATATATAAGTTAAGTTATTTATTTGAGGACATTTTTTGGGATCACACGCTGAACAAATCGGAAAAAAAAAATATTCTGACCCGGATTCAGATGCAACCCTTTTCATTTTGACCCAGTAATTTCGAGTGAGTACATCGAAGCACCTTACATCCCTAATAAAGTGTCTTACCCCTCGTAGTGCATTTGCGCGCTTGGAGTGTAGGTTGTCTCGGTGTGCTCAACTAAAATTTCGTCATCATATATATTTTGAATTGTTTATTATGTAGATCGAGTACGCTGAGTATGTAGATAAATATAAAAATTAAAATTACTCTAATATCATTAGTTCTTTAGGGGGACAACATCCGTTATATGAAAGTAGGTTGTCAATAGAATTCCAAAAATGTATTGTGAGAAAACTTTATCTCAACCATGGAGATATCAATGTCCAACTAACTTGAATTTTGATACACATGTGGTGTCCAATAATTTCAACAATTTTAGTTTAGCACATTGAAGCGCTCTACAACCCTGTAATACATGGCGCAATAAGGGGCCCTTGTCCTCAGAGAAGAAAAAGTCTGATCAGTTCTATTAGAAAAAGAAAGTATGATAAAATATACTACTTTTCACTACAACAAAATGGACTTTTAGCGACGAAACCTAGTGACGAAATCCATATTTCCTTACCAAATGCTACCTTTTGGTGAGAAAATTGAATTTCCTTGGCAAATGGGACCTTTTTGCGCGAGGAAAAAGTATTTCATCTCCAATTCCTCATAAAAATGTAACATTTGGCGACGAAATACAAGTTTTGTCGCTAATGGGTAGCGAGGAAATTCAATTTTTGTCTCTAATTCCTTAGAAATAGGTAACATTGGCGAGGAAATATAAATTTCGTCGCATATTGGTTGCTTTTCGCAAGGAAACATATATTTCGTTGCCAATGGGTACCATTTTAGCGAGGGAATAATCTCATTCGTTGCCAACTCTAAGACTAATTAATTTTTCATTTGCAACATTATCTTTTTTTTTGGTGCTTCGGAATAGATTTTGCAACATTATCTTTTGCAACATTTGCAACATTATCAACGAAATGTTAAGTGACTTAGTGATGGGAGGTCTAGTTTGGGAACCGGAGGTCTTGAGTTCGAATAGGGGTAGTGCCAAAGTTGAAATTCATTATTTGGTTTTGTTGCTTTTAGCAACCATAGTAATTTCGTTGCAAAATGTAACTTTTGCGATGAATTTTTTTGTCAACAACAATGTGATATTTTGCGATGAAATATTTTGTCACCAATGTGATATTTAGCGACGAAATTTTCGTCACCAATTAATGTGACATTTTGCAACGAAAACACTTTTTGCGATGACCTTAAGGTGATGAAACATAGCGACGAAAAATTTCTTCGCTTATATGGCGACAAAATCTGGTAATTAGCGATGACATTGTCTTGTTACAAAATGTCATTTTTCTTGTACTCCTAGTGAATTTAATTTTTTATGTGCTCATTAAACAAAAAAGTTGTGAAATTGACATCGTAGTTCATTGAGAAGGATTTGATGCTGTTAACTTATGGTACTATCTTCATTAACGATGTCAAAGAGTCCTCTTGCAACCAAGCCCTTCTTGCTAACACCGGTAATGCCTTCAAACCATCCCATCGCCTAGAGCAACAAGCCCTTCGATCTGAAGCCCTTATTCGTCGCAACAGCAGACCATTCCCTCACAGCTGAGTCTCTAACTAGTCATTCCACTCCTCAAAATTTTTCCAGCAAAAAACATAAGAGTTTATAGGAATATTGTTTTTCTAATGAAATTCTGACACAGTTAAACTATGATTGTTCACTTTTTTCATAAATTTCATTAATCAAATGAACCCATAGAGTGTGTATATATATATATATTATTTTTTTTTTATCAAAACCCATAGAGTATATATGTTATCAAGTTTTCTTAGAATCAAATTTTCTGTTTCAATTTCTTGACAAGTGAACAAGCGAAATAGAAATTTCAAGATATGTAATAGGATTGTGACCAAGCAAAATGTCTAATTACAACTCAAAGTGTGTGATATAGATACACTTAATTGTGTTAGGTCTTCACACCTAAATAAATGAACTTAAACAAATTTCATATTGGAGCATTTTGTTATTTGAAATATGAGATTCATGGCCAAATATATTCAATTCATCGATTTGATGAAAATAAAAAGGAAAATTTTACAAGTCACATTTTTGTACGACGGGACACATACACTTTAAAGTCTCGAATTGAGACCAATAAACATATTCAGATCTTTAGATGGGTAATCCACATTATCTTTATTGTGGTGGGTGCAGACATAATCACACAATGTGAACTTTGAGCAAACTTTACGTCCTAATTTTGAAAACCTAAAGTGTCCGAAATTCAAAGTGTGTAACCTCGATTTACCTGATTGTGTTGGATCCACACACCTAAGTGAACGTGAACCACACAACCTTAATTCTAAAGTTTTCTTGGTCTCAATTATGAAAACCTAGAATGGTGAAAGAATGTATGCATTTATAGCAAAATATGAAATAAATTGATTTAGATAAAAATAAAGAAGATCGACAACATTTTTAGTGAGTTACTATCTTTGGATTTTAGTTGCATATTTCGTACTTCTAATTAGTTATTAATCTGATATGTTTAGTTTATAAAGCAAATCACATTAGATAAAAAATTTATATCATGAAAGTTTTGTTATTTACCAAATAAAAAGTTGTCATATTTTTTTGATCGGCAAAAGTTTTGTCGTTTGTGTTCATTCAAATCTGAACTCGAAGTCCCAATTCTTTATATTGAATCAATTTTGATTAATTTCACAATAAAAAAAACCCTAAGATGATGGATTTAATCTGGACACAAATTCAAACTTGATCAAGAGTCCAATTCTTCCTTTCATTTTTAATTTTTTTTATTTATTTCTGGTGTTAAGGGATCAATCATCTGAATATATTTTAGTCTCTTTACTCTCACATATCAGGCTCAAGAGACTGACCGACTAAAAAATCAAAATAAAATTCCCAACGCAACGTTTTATTTGTGTAGCTAACCTCTTAGTGTGATAATTTTTCATATATTTTATCTTAATTACTCACGGCATTCAGACTAGTATATGCGCATCTCAACTTCATGAAGAACCAATCACACGGGCCCTTAAAGTCCAAGAGAACAAATATGAACTTCTCACCTTTTGTCAAGGTTTTCAGCGCACAGCAAGAGAGATATGCCTAACCACCTTTGAGGTTCGTTTGTCACAAAGCCTACTATATGCCTAACTTGCCACTCACAAACATGCATGAGTTTTGATTAATCAACCAGAATCCCCAGAAAGTCTCTTTTGGACCATACCCAATTTGGTATTTACATCATGTGGCTCTGATCGATGATTTCACTGCAAAATTGGACTCACACAAAACATGATGCCTAGCTTTGTGAGTGTGCCTAACACCTAACCATCCATAATTCTTGGGGTATTAAAATTTGATATTTTCATTTTCATGTCAATAGGAGATAAAGATGAGAAACTGACCAAAAAAAGATTTTTGACTATTGGAAAGAAAAATGCAAACACGTGGCGAATAGTTTTGGTTTACGCGTAATAAGTGTGTTGAAAACATAAATCGAATAACAGTCTTTGAAAAATGTACGAAGGGATATGAAATATATGGATCGATGTTCTACTGAGGAATTTTTATTTTCTCGAACGTGATTCATTGACTATGACCCGTGGAACCACGGTCTGATCCTATAATTAATGATTTGTGCAAGGAAAGAATACACTTGTGAAAAATTTGGTTCCAAATTCGGTATTTTTGGATCATAGCAAAAAATGAACAAGCCTAGCGAAGGGTATTTAGCACGTGTCTAAAAACAATGGATTTGGATATTTTGTTACTTTTCTGAGATAATATTTACACTCTCTCTCTCTTTTTTTTTTTTTTTTTAGTGAAAAATGTTTTTAAAAGCTCCTTAAAGACTAGATTAGGCAGTATAAAAGACGTGCTTTTATGTAAATTTTCTACTAAAAAAACAGCAAAATAAGTGCATTTATGATAATTAAGTAATTGGTAAATAAGAATACCAATTCACTTCGAAGTTTAACAATCACCCATCATTAATAATGGAAAACGGGATGGGTGTTGTGCAACCCTCGGCCATCCGATCATGTTTTGAACGGCCCGCTTCATAAGTTTAACAATCACCCATCATAAATAATGGAAACGGGTGGGTGATGTGCAGCCCTCGGCTATCCGATTGTGTTTTAGACAGCTTGAACGTATTTTGATTTTTTACCTGTAAAAATAAATTAAAAATAAATTAAAATTCATAAATAGTTGGGCCAACCCTGCTACTGTGCACATGCTTAAAAAGCCAATTAATCATGCAAAATTTGACTGTTAAATCAAGACAAGGCCATCGCGGTATGTATGATTGACATGATGTACTTTGATGATGAATCATTTGGTAGCTAGACGATGAAATGTAGAGTAAAAAAGTTTGATTTGAGGCTTCAGTGACGATGGCTGAAGAGACTTTATTGGCTTATGATTTGTCCAGAATCGATCGGGTCCGAAATGTAAAAGATGAAATTGATCTCTAACAAATCAGAAATGATATGTATCCTAAAAAGGGACTCAGAATTTATCCAGAAATAATAAAATTAATGGTTCAAATTTACTCCAAATGAATCTGGGCTATTAATTTTTAAATTCTGAGTCAATTCTGGGTATGTTTTTATGTGTATGTAATAGTGCTGCTAAAAAATTAGTCAAAGTGAACAGAAATTGACACGAAATCATTGAGTTATAAAAAATTAGGAACTGCAATTAATTAGAGAGACGTTCCGAGTTGTCTGATGTTGTAGGTCTAATTCACTTGCATCGGATGATTGTGAAGCCACATGTGGTCTAATCTGTGGTCGATGGGTGTGTACATAAGACTACTTTTTTCTTTTGAAAATATTACCGACACACTCACCGACCACGGATCCAATCACAAATGATTTCACAGCCGTCCAATGTAACGGGTCTCATATGCATCGGATTACTACAAAGTCATATGTGGTCGAATTTGTGGTCGGTGGGAGTGTATGTAGCTGACATAAAAAATAGTCCTGACACTCAATCTTACATCGGAAGTCTACATGGATAATTCAGAATATATAATGAACCATATAAGCTATTATTAGTACCTTGAACTTAAGTATTTTGGACCATGTAGTATGGATTATAAATTTATGATCCCAGTACTAAGCTAGCGGTCTACATTGAGCGTTACCGTGAATCACAGGTATTTCATATGGAGACGCTTTGTTAATTAATGAAATTTTTGTCACTTTGGTCGTCATGTGTTAGGGTTTTCTCCACTTTCACTTGTCTCTCCTCTTTTATTTATTTATTTTTGGTTGCTATTTTTTGCATTTCCCCTAGCCACGTTGTATACTATCATTATAATTTTTGGTAAATAGCTTTTTACTTGCAGGTTCTTTTATCCCAAACCAGTATGCTTTTGTTGAACAGCAGAAACGTAATATATTACTTCCAAAAGAAATGGCATTTTATTCCTTTCCACACAAAAAAAAAATAAAAAAAATGAAGAAGCAGAAGAAGAAGAAAAACCGAGCAGTCTATAATTCACTCGAAGGTTTTGCAATTTTTTTTTTGTTTTGTTTTCCAATTAAAGAATAATTGTAAATCAGCCTTTAAGGTGCATAGACTGTGGAAGCTGACCCGAAAAGTACCCCAAGTCCAGTTTTTCTAGAATGAGATTTTAGATAAGTTTTTTTTTTTAGAAATCCATAGAATTTCAAAATCTATTGATAAGTGCTTTTGACAAGCACTGCAACTAATTTCTAAAAGTTCAAATTCCAAAATTTGCTCTGAGACGCATCATATATTTCCAAAATTTGCTCTAAGAATTTTGTATTGTTTGGTATCAGAAGAGCTAGTGAACAATAACATGTACGTTGAGCAAGAATTGTAGCTGTAGATCGGATGACTACAATTTTACTGAGCAACCTACTGCCTTAAGTTACTTCCAAATCTCAGGAAGACCACCGTATTCTATTAATTGCTAGTTGCTCTATAATAGTATTTCTTTAAAATTACTACTTCTTGCAAAAAGTGGAAGCTTCTCATCTAATTTGTGCACTGCAAAAAAAGAAAAAGAAAAAATAGCACCAGAGGTATTCGGTTGAACCGCCGTACGTCCCTCCCACCTCCTCGATCTCCTCCTCCCTCTAGCTTAACCCCTCCACTCCTCTTTCTCTGATCTCGTCTTATCTATAACCCCAAAAAAGATTGGCATTGGGAGTGGCAGGCATCATCGACGCCATATGGCCCTCACTTCCGAGTGTTCTGGGGTTCTCTACCAACTGATGAGAGGCGCAATTTGGGACTTTCGGTTGATGACGAGGGCGGTATTCGGTGAGGCTTTCTTCTTCAAGCTTTCTCCTTCTCCCCATCTGTTTTTTTTCAACCCCAAGACTTTTGCCGCTGTGGGTTTTCCGTTCATCTTTATCATATATGGTTGCTCGGTTTCCCCCTCCAAGTTCATCTCTGGCCGGATCTCTATTGGGTTTCCGGTTTCTCTTAACGGCATGGTTTTGGGCGGTGGGGGGTGGGTGACCGTCGTGATCTCCCGCTACGGTTGCCGTTGGGTGCCATTGTTTTTGCTTAACGGCTCGTGGAGCTTCCGAGATAGCATGGGTTGTTTGTCGTCGGCTCCGCCATCTCTTAGGTTTTCTGATGGTGGCGTGGTGGTTTGGAGGTGGTGGTGGCTGTCAGGAACCTTTGGCGACGGTGACGGAGGATGATTTGCAATGTGGTTTAGCGTTTGGTTTTGGGTTTTGTAGGGGTTGGGCTTAGCGCACTTGTTTGGGCTATGTCTCTTGTGCTTTATTGTTGTATCTGAGCTTTGTAGGCCCTCGGGTGTAATTTTCACTGTTTTATTTGGGCTTTCAGGCCCATGGGTATAAGGGCTTTGCCCTTTGGATGCTCCAACCTTTAGTTGGATCTTTTTCTCTTGCTCGATGTAATCTTCGTTGGGCTTCTTTAATAAAATTTTGTTGCCGATGAAAAAAAAAAGAGAGTAGACAATGAAAATCGAGGAAGCGAGGGTCCTGTAGTGAGGTAACTCACTACGAGATTGTAGTGAGGCCCATTTGGCTGTCCATGTCGACACCGACGACTCGGTTTTAATCCAAACTCTAAATGATGGGAGCCGTTCATTGTTTGGATTAAAATCCGAGTGTTCATTGTTGAGATGGATCGCTGGATGGGCTCACTACAACTCTATAGTGAGCCCCTCACTACAGGGCTCCCGGACCCGAAAATTGAAGGGATGAAGAAGGGGAATTGTGACTGGTAGAAGGTGAAATGAAAGTAGTGGTGGAAAGTTTTTAAAATTATAAAAAGTATTATAGATTGACAAATATAAGCAATTCAAAAATGGCACACATGCCGAGAAATGAACAAGAAATTTGGGATAGAGAGAGCATGATTGTAATGAAGAGAACAAGAAAGGAACAAAACTGAAAGAATCGTCTTTATGGAGTATTTTGCAAAAACAAAACTAATTTCTATGGTTGTTTTTTTTCCTCTTCAGGTCATGTCGGCATTCGATCTCCATTGTGATGCCTCACATCAAAATGAGGAGTGTCAATATTAGTTCTATTTTTTAATAACTCAAACACATAAAGTACAATGAGTTCAAAGGGAAATTAGCTCCACAACACTCCATGAAAGGAGAGCACAAACCCCTGACAAAAAGTGAGAAAATTAAAAAAACCGAGAAGAGAAAGTTGGCTAGTTGCCAACGAAAAACGACACCCCAAGCAATTGCCGTAAAGCAAACAGATCCACACCTAAAAGACAGGGTCAGTATTTTAGAGTGTTTTTATTTTTTGTAAGTGTATTTTCGCGTGCTAATTGCATAAATGTTTATATGGTACAACAAATAAAAAAAAAGACAACATATTTGAATCCAATTAACAACTAAAGAGGTGAGAACATGGGAAGAAAAACACCAATAAATACTAAGAAGAAATGGATTGCATAGACTGAAAATCCCAACCCAAAAAAAGGATTGCTAGTCAATAACCTAAAAACTATAGACTACGAAAAAGAAAATGAATACACCTACAACCCCTAAACCCTTAAAATGTCAGTCACAAAAAATAATTTAAGCACCAAATCAGAAATGTGTTTTTAAAGGATTAATTGCACCATTGTTAGGCCAATAAGTTATCATAATTTTACCCTAATAGATTGGGATATTCAGCCAAATGCTTTTCGGATTGAACCCACAATCCTCTTACAACCCCTTTTGGGTAGGACCCAAATTATACTGTTGAAAATACTGGTTATTTAGGTGATGAACATGATGAGTAGGAGGTCGAGTGCCAACTGAACAAGCCACATAACACACACACACACACACACACACACACATATATATATATATATATATATATATATATCATACTAAAATGTTTGTTGAGCTCAATGAATGTTTGGGAGGAAATCATCGGTAGGTTGTGAAATTTGTGGGAGTTGAGCTAAATGAATGCATCTATCAGACTCAAATGTTTCTCCCACGAGATCTTTCTCATCAACACAAGGAACACTTCCCTTCAACAAAGTCGTGTATTGGTCTTGAAATAGAGTATTTTTCCCTTTCTATGGTACTACTTGGCCTTTGATGTAGGCTAATATTTTATTATTTTATAGATATATGAATTACATTTTATTACTCCAAAATTAGAATTAGTAGGAATTAGTGTTTTGTTTTTATCAAGATTTGCTAGAAAGTATTTTGTTTCCTAGTTTATTTTGATTTTGTTTAGGTTACTTGTTCAAGAAGAACTAGGGTGATTTTTTTATGGTACTCCTATTTTCCTTATTAGTATTTTAGTAACGTTAGCCAGGTGTAGAAACTCTGTTATTATATTTTTGATGTGCAAAATTTTATTAATGATAACTTAATAAATGGTACATCAAGTTAGGGGGAGAAGGGCTGAGACTCTAATCAAGATTGAAGAAATTAAAACATCCGATGGGACAAACCCAAAAATACACATAGTGGGACAAACCCAAAATACACACAGTGAAACAAGCCCAAAACACCTAAAAGTCTAGCCCAAAATGTCATACCCAATACAACAATTAAGCCCAAACACAAACCCTAGCTAGACTCCATCACCAAACTGCTGCCGCCCCATTGCCCACAACCGCCGATCCACTGCCACCAATGACACTACTAGCCACCCATCAGTAGCCATATATAACCACCCATTACCGTTAGGCCCAAGAACCGGACTCACCCAACGATGAAGACCGACGGGTAATGCAAACCCACCGGATGGAGGACGGAGGGACCCAAGCGTAGGTTAAGGGCTGTGAACTTTTTAGAGAGAAGGGATAGGTTTTTTTAGAAAGAGAGAGGAAGTCGAAAACAGTTATAAGTTGAATATTGAAATTCTGCTATTATATATAACGATGTAAGCCTTAGGGCTACAAGTGGTTATTTATGAATAAACAAAAACGAGATTATTCTTAAAATTGTTTGTTCAAAGAGGGAGAACTTCTGGCTCAAATGTGTTTGTGATTTCTTCTTGCAAATTAATTTCGTAAACGGAGGCTTCGCTGCATCAGTCTTGAACTTCAACGTCTTTCCCTTGCTTCTTTCTTGTAAATAAGGCACAAAACCCAATCTTCCAACTACAAAAGAAAAAAAAAGTCTTAGTACATGGAAAATTAAAATAATATTTGTGAAGCTCCGGACAGAAGAGTCATGACTATCTCTTATTTTCCAAATACATTTATTGAATACAGAGTCAACTGGGGTTTCTTCTAATTCCTTGCACAACCGTCAGCCCCGGCGGTGTCCTGTCCAGCTTCATATGCTCCCAAGCTGTAGAATTCCTCATGTTCATCTCTATAGTCTGGCATAATACGTCAGAGTCGCCAAGCAACATCGTGGTATTATGCCAGGGTTACACAAGCGCAACACCGTGAGCGAAAGCGCCCAACAATAACTCTACCCAATCCTCTAACTAGCAATTTTGGAATAATATATGTAGGTTCGAAAAAAATGGCAGGAGTTAACGTAAAACAATTTTCATAAATATGTGTCAGTGTCAGTGTAAAGTATGTTTGTGTCAGTGTCAATACAAATCAGAGTTAAGCCGTGGAAATAAACATGTGTCTCGTATCATTTCTCATTATAAGTATTCTTCTTCAAATTTATTAAAGCTTGGACTGCTTCCGACCACTGGGCTTACAGTTCACTCGAAAGTTATTGGCCCGTCTTTCACCAACCTTTCCGCTCGAGGTTCCAGTTGCCTTGTATCATGGACCGCATCTACGTGATACAAAGTCCGCTCACCCCGTGTCACACACGAACATAGCTTCAACCTTATAAAGACGAACAAGGATTAGGGAATTGACTCCAATTTTTTGTACCGGCTCATAAATCCCTCTAGTAGTAATTTTACCCGAAGAGTTTATGGTTTACACAACACCAGTGAGATCGATTATATGCTCAACATTTAGAATGAGGCACACATTTTTTATTTTTTTTGATCGGCAATGAGGCACACTTTTGATGTAATAATCATTTAATACGGCAATAAAGACGACACTCAGACTAAGATTAATATGGAAGTAAGTCTTTTGATGTTCATGATTCCCGATTCCCTCATTTTCACAAAAACATAGTACTGGATAGAATCCAAGGCCATTCGTGTTCATATTATGTAGCTAAACGACTCTCCCTAAATACTTGTTATACGTGCTTGTATGGCTAGTTTTGGTCATTTGGTATTATGATGGAAATATAAGGTTCTAAGTCCTAAGTTTACATAAAGATGAGAAAATTGCAATAAGCCATAAAGATGTAGATGGTGCTCTGTTGCTGCAGCTGCTGAACCTACTTGGGGAGCACCCGAGCCATTTATTCTTATCTTTCAATTGAAGCATGCTTTGAAGATGTTCTGGGAGAAGTCTGAAATTGGTATGAAGATTCATATGGAAGTGGAGTCTGCCCTGGAGGTTTGGTTCTAAGTCTTGATGCTTGGCTATGAGGAGATCATTTTATTTGGTATTTTCTTTCATTTAGAGTCTATGCTGGAGATGACAAAAAATTTAAGCTAATCTGGGGAAACACGCTTCGGCTTATTTGTTTGTGGGTGCAATATCCATTTGATAAACCTGGAGATATTTATGAGATTGAAAACCCAGTTTGAGAAATCCAAGAAGAGTACATGTTCATAGCTGCTGTTGTATCTTTCACTTCAAAGCTTATGGGCATGAATTATCGAGAAAGAGGCAAAACAACTATGCTCCTAGACTTAACATGTCTAGAACCTCAAACTATGTTTTTGAATTGTGATCTTTGAGTTTATATGTATGTAAGTTATCTACCACATAAGTTTCCGATTAACCAAAAAAAAAGAAGTTATCTACCTCATACTATTTTTTGGCTTCTGACTTTGGCTGCATGTAAATGTTAATTACATAGTCGGCCTGCCACAACAAATTCAAGATTGTAAAACAACGGGCATAAGACTTGTGCTGGGGGCGAGGCCTTGTACTTAGTATACTAGTAAAGAAGGAAGATAAAGAAAAGAAAGTTAGCCAGTGACATACACTATAGATAACAATATAATTGTTCCGGGGTAAGCAACGCCGGATTTGGGGGCCCTACTGTGCACTAGGTGTATGGCACCGTGCCATGCAGTCATCTGGCCGTCAGTTGCGAAAATGCACTACTCGGATAAAATCCAACTCTATGTAAGCAATTGCTCAGATTCAATCCGAGCCATGCATTTTCGCAACGGACGGCCGGATTGCAGGGCCTGACAACCCCTGCAATATCTTCTTGGAATCGAATGTTGGTCACATTAGGAAAATAACTGTAGATAGTTTATTTATTTTTTGGGTAATGAAATGTCAAAAAAAAAAGAAAAAAAACATGGCTGATTATACATCCATTAGCAATAGTATTTGTAAATTAATTACCTTAAATCCGAGCTTTAAGGCAATTTTGCAATAGTATTTGTACATCCATTAGCTTGCGGGAAAACATGGCTGATTGTCATAGAAGGAAGCCTCGCATTGCATATTATGGGATCAATTACGTGAATTTTAGAGGATCAAAGCTGCTGGAGGTGTTTTCTTCATGATGTTTTAGGAGGTGTATTCCACTCTCAATTTTCCTTTTGATGTACTGGATATGTATTTGATCGTTGATCTCTTATCAACCTTTGTTATTTTCCTCTTGGATCCTTGCCGGCATATGATTGTCGTGGGATGGTTTGGCAACCTTGTTGGGATGCCTTTTCCGCATTTTGATGTCTTTGTGCTTGGTTCCTTTTAGTCTTTGTAATCCGTTTTCAAAGATTAACAAAATTCATTTTGCCGCTCAACAAAAAAAAGAAGCCTCCCCAACAACGACGAGATCATGTGATTTGATGGGGGTAAACATTATCCTGATCATGTAACTAGTGTATAACCTTGCTGGTAATATCAGTCTCCAGACTCTCCACATCCACTTTCTTGAAATTATTTTTGTCCGGATCGGAGTCCAAAGTAAGCATATGATGTTTAATGTTTTACCAATTTTTTGGTAAAAATCACCAATCCATTAACCTAGACTATATCAGATGAGGCCTCCGGTGCTTCTAGACCGACAGGCCATTCTTGAGTTTTTCGGGGCCCAAAGCGAGGTTGAATAATAGGGGCTCTATGGTATATATGAAAAAGGATTAAAATTAATATATATATATGAAAAAGGATTAAAAACAGTAATATTACTCGATATGGTTCACCGTTTCATTGATATGCCAATAACTGATGTAATATACTCACATTATTTCTCTCTAGTGTACTTCTGCAATTGTTGATCTATTGTTTTTCGCTCTTTTTGTTGTATTGTATGTTTTATTTAATTGGATTATAATTGTATCTGAGACAGCAGAGAAGTAAAATTAGTATCAAAACATGAAAAAGGACAACAAATAATGGATTGGTTAAGAAGCTTTTGTTTTGCAGCTCAGGAGGAAAAAAAAAACTACTAAGATCTTGTGAGTTTTTTGATGTAATTGCCTGATCAAACTGGAATTCATACACTTCTCATTGTCAACCTTACTAAAGTTCATTCAACATATCAATTCTAACCGAATTGTTACTGTTTTCGTTATTTCAGGCGATATATTTGAAGTCCTGATATAGTTTTAGTTCTACCATGAAGAAATTAACTACTCCACTAGTTGGCACCTCAATAGAAGAATGATTCTTCAGAAATTCCAGGAAATTCCAAGAGCATGTCGTTTTGTCGATCTAGCATGGCTTCAACAAATGAACTCCCGGAAGATGATGAAGCTTCATAGTCATTGATCGCGAGATTCTGTTGCTCTTCTTGCTTCATATAATTTTCAGTCATCTCATTTTCTTGCTGTTGTTCATCATCAGCCTGTGGAAATGGGTCATCAACGAGAAAATCGCGCCAAGTAAAGCTTAGGGCGGAATTTTCTCGAGCTGGTTGTGTTATAGTAGACAAATGGGGGATGATATTTGAAAATGATGCTTCCTCTGAGTTTGGAAATTGCTGTGAATTGAAGATGAATGAATTTTTCGTGCCTCGAACGAGATGGCCGATTCGAGTGCAACCAGTCTCCGGGAGGCTACTAATGTTTGCATAATCAGAAAGGACTTTGGAGAAGGGCTTGTGAGTAACGTGATCAATTCCTTTTTCAGACAGCTTCTTTCTCAGATGAGTATTCCAGCAGTTTTTTACATCGTTGTCTGTTCTCCCGGGTAGTTGTTGGGCGATTATCGACCACCTAAACCACAACGAGAGAGAGTGAGAGAGATTATTGTACGCTCTTGCTAAAAAGTTAACGATCGAGTCAATTTTTACCGAAAGAAAAAATAGATAACTAGTTCTTCAGTTTGTGAGTCTTTCATTGTTAGCCTTTTCTTTTTCGTATCGGGCTATTTTTGAGTTTTCGTGTATCGAGCTTGATTTAGTTATGACAGATTGATGTATGTAATTCTCCAACCTCTTGACATCTTTAAAAGAAAAATATCAACAAAACAACAAGGGTAAAAAATCAGCAATACAAGGGTATATATGAAGAGATCAATGAAATGGAAAGTGAGAACATAACCAAAAACCTCCACTTTCTGAAAATTTGGTTTCCTAGAATCTACAATCCTTTCCTAGATAACAAACAAAAAGATAAAAAGTAAAATTTGATGGTGGGAAAGAAAAATCAATTCAGTTTTAGGTACTTCTCTGCTAAGCTACAGTATAACCGTAACGTGTGTACAAATACGATATTACCAAGAAATACAAAGAAAATTGAGAGAGAGATGAAAAGAAGCAAAAAATATTGAAACAGTTCGATACAATTATCTACTATATGCAACTTTGCCAAACCAACAAACCTGCTACCAATAGTTGCATGAAGCCTAACAATGAGATCCTCTTCTTCGGGTGTGAAGTTGTTGTCATGCCTCGAACAGTTCGACCATTTGAGCCGACAACTCTTCCCACCTCTCCTCGGCCCTATTCCACAGACAATATCGAAGAGTTTAAGGAAAGGACATACCCAATGCACGAAAGCTCAGGGATACGTGTCCAAGTATTTTAGTTCAAGATAGATTGAAAAATGGTGCGTCGAAATTCAACAAGTTGTAAACTATCTTAAAATTGGGCCAAATAATCAAGATTAAAAAACCGTCCACATCCAAACCTGTTTTCTTCACGTCCTCCTCTTCGGTCGAATTCGCCATGTTAGCATTCAATCTCTCATAACAAGGAGGTCTCACCATTGTACCTAATCCATCCAAAACTAAATCAACAAATCGAAAACAGGATAAAAAGGCAAAAATGTAAAGGAAACTGATCAAAAGAGAGAAAAAGAACTTCGAACCGTATTAGAAAAACATGAATAACTTGTGAGGAAGCAAGAAAGGCATGATGAATATATAGCATCTTCTATTGAAGGGCAAAATAGAAACAAGAATTATGTGTGGCTCCAAGAGCATTTGAGTTGGGTTCAAATTGGGTGAATTATTTGGTTAAAATGTAGATATAAACTTAGTTGATTAACTTAAATTTATTGGTTGTTTTGGATTAAAAGGTTACTGAGTGAGAAAGGAAATGACTTTCTTACCAGTTTCGAACAATCACAAGTTTGACAAGAGTAACTACAGTAAACTAACAATGCAACCAATAAGAAACTGTTACGACAACCACGAAGGAGAGAAAACAAACCAATAATAATCACACAAGAACATGAAGATATACATGATGCCATTAAGTAATGAGCGAAGATTGACAGAGGATTCACTATGAACAGGGCTGGCCCAAGGGTTCGAAGTGCCCTAGGCCTAGTCCAAAAAATGTGTCCTAAGAGTACAACGCTTAAGTAAATTTTTCCAGCAACAATCACTCTACGAGAAAGCCAAAACAGGGTCTTTTTTTAGTTTTCTAATTTCCCTTGTCTGCTGTGCTGTGCCGACTGTGCTAAGCTTAAAACTTAAAAATAAAATATATTTTTTTATTATCAAGGGTCTTTTTTTAGTTTGGGCCTTTTCATTTTTCTTGAGCCTTCTTATTGTTCTTCGGCCTTTTTTTATTTTGGATCACATTGGACCTTTTTATATTTGCTTTTGGACTACAAAAGACCCCTAGTCAAGCCTACCACTTAAAATTCATGGGGTGCCCCTAATTTGGAGAGTTTTGTGAGTGCCCTAGGCCCAGGCCTTGGGCCTGGGCCGGCCCTGACTATGAACGAGTAGATTACAAAAAGCTAGGACTGTAAATGAGCTGAATTGAGCCAAACTTTGGAATGCGTAGATTTGTTCATTAAGTTTTTAGCGAACTTGAGCTCGTACGTACTCAATAAAAATTTGATGAGCTCAAACTCGAGCCGAACAATTGCCTAGTTTTTTTATTCAAATTCGAGCTTGTTTACGAGTCTTAACAAGCCAAAAATATTAGGAATTTGAGATGCAAGTCTAGAGCTGTAAATAAGATTTTTCTTATGTACATAAACAAATTCATACATATATGACACTTTGAAAAATGCTACATGTACAAGTTTATAGTATATATTGCAAAAGTTTATACATGTAAGTAATAAAATTTTATTGTGTACCTTTAAAATTCATTAGATATATAAGTTGGTTATGAAATCTATACATCATGTTTATACGTGAAATTCTTGTGATATATATGAATATACTTCAATTTTGCGAGCCTAACCTAACCTAATCGAATACTATCAGGTTTAAGTTTGGCTCATTTATTAAATGAGCCTAAAATTGAGGTTATGGTTTGGTTGTTTACTAGACGAAGCGAACTTCAACGAGTCTTTACTGGATCGATCTTCGAAAATTATACAAATAACTCGGTTTATTTGTAACCTTACAAAAAGCCGACTATATGTGTCACTCTTAAAGAGGTATTTCAACTGGAATTCAAAAGAGAACCAAACCCTGGTGGAACCCAAAGAGAAACCCAAAATCCTAATTGAACAGCCCAAGAAACTAGTTTTGGAGATATGAAGATCCAATGAACTCCTACCAAGTTTCATTTTGGAACTCCAAGATGGAGGCCTCATTTTGGTTCTTTAAATATGGAGACGCAACACATAAATGGAGACCCCTCTCCATTCATACTTTTCACTCTCATCTTTTCTGAAATGTCATTTTACCCATATTAAACTCTTTTGACGTCAAGTTCTAATTGCACCTTGCACTTTTTGTTGCACATATGTAACCTATGGATCACTTTCATATTATAGATCTCATATTCATAGAATTCGTCCATGAATGAATGAAACATAATAATGAGCACAAAAATTGATTTGGGTATCTAGGTTTGTCCTCTTTGACGCCTTTTTCGGGTTGATATGGGGCATGATTTTGTATTGAAACGTCAGCTACTCAGTTCTTGGAGGTTTTTTTTTTTTTAAAGTAATGTACACAAAAAAATAATTAGTTTTGGGTGTTATTTTTGGAGAGTAATTTGGGAGATAAAAATGGAGATTTTGGTTTGGGGTTGATGTGAATAGTAAAAATCTCCGAACTTACTTTTTGATTAAAAAAATTACATTTTAGTATGGAGACTTGGGTTGGACTCTAAAGTTGATAAGTAAAGGCATATCATTTTATGTGTTGAGTTGAGCACATGCACCATGGAGGTTGGGGTACCTTAGCATTCCCAAAACTATATGTTTTAATCACAAAATGCTCATGAAAAAGCTAAAACAATTAGAAGGACTAGTAAATACTTCTAATAAATTGATCCAAACAAGGTATAAGCTGTACCTTTAACCTAAAAGCATTAACATTGTAATTGCCAGTTACTGATATCAAACACGCCATGCATTAATGCATTTGAAAACAGCTTTGAGTTTTAAATCTGTTAGTAACTGGAAATTTCATTTAATGTAAGAAAATTTATCAAAAGTAGCTTTATTTGAATGACATTATTTTTTAAAAAAAAAATTTCTAAAAAAAAATATTATAGAATAGAAGCATATAAAATACTAGTGTAATACGGAAGGATATTTTGATTTCCTTACTCAATTTACTTATCTTGCCAAAAAAATTTTAAAAAATTAAATTTCAATATTCAAGTTTTGAAAGCTTTCTATATATAATATTTACAAGATAAATATAAACCAAATAAAAAATAAGAGTGCAAAATAAAGAATACTACATTTTTTATTTTATTTTTTTGCAAAAAAACCCCTCTGTCTTTCTCTCTCGACATAGATTCTCTCTCTGTATGTGAATATAGCCCTCACATGCCCCTGAGAATGTGTTGATGGCTTTTCTCTTTCTCCTCCCTCCTACCTTCCTATTCAGAATTAGGGTTTTGAAGGCCTAAATTCACTCAATACATTTACAGATGTAGTTACATTTTTCAGTTACTTGCAGTGATTCAATTCGCGCCAAATTTTTCACAATTCAAATCCGACACTTCTCCCTCCAAAAAGTTCATCACCAGAGGTATTGATTCTTACCCATTTCGAAAAATCTGATCTTTTTTTGGGCAAATTGTTAGATATGAAGAGAGGCAAATTGGACTTGTTTGCATCACCAAGTGGACAGAGATCAATCCAAACTCTTGTCGTCGTAGGATTTCTGTACCTAGTTATGATGACACTGGAACTTCCCTTCGTTTTCGATTCTGGGTTCACTGCAGTGACCCAAGAATCCTCTCGATCCTTTTCGGTTCAAAGAACCGAAGAAGAATTCAAAGGGAAAAAAGAATTGATTCGCCCAGAAAATATCCCTCTGGAACCTCGAAACCAATCGTGGTATTCGAACCCTGAGAGGCGAGTTTCAGAGTTTAAACCTTTGTCAAGCATGAATTTTGAGAGCATTTCCGTAAATAATAGTAGCAATAATGTTTCGGGTATCGAGAGTTGGGCCAAGGAGGCTTTTGAAGTGGGAAGGAAGGCCTGGGAAGAGATCGAACCGGGGAAATCTCCAGGTTTACGTGAAAATGCCAGAGAGAAAAACAGAAACGAGTCTTGTCCAATTTCGGTTTCTCTTTCAGGGTTTGAGTTCTTGGAGAAGGGACCGATTATGGAGCTTCCGTGTGGGCTGAAATTGGGATCGCTGATAACGATTGTGGGGAAGCCAAGAGTGGCGAAGGATGATAAGAATGCGGTGGTTTCGCAGTTCGTGGTGGAGCTGCAAGGGTTGAAGGACGTTGATGGAGAGGACCCGCCGAGGATGTTGCATTTCAATCCGAGGTTGAAGGGAGATGCGAGTGGGGAACCTGTTATTGAGCTGAATACGCGGTATAGGATGCAATGGGGGACAGCAATTCGTTGCGATGGACGTAAATCCTTTTTCATTGAAGGAACAGGTGAGTAAAAATGCTTGCTTTCAACTGAGTTGTAGACACTAGAGACTGCATTTGAATTACTTGTACATTTCATGATTCATTTTGGTAACTTTCTGGAGTCTATGCAGTTGATGGCCAAGCGAGGTGTGAGGGATGGATCCGCAATGATACCGACTCAGAGGGATCGAAGATAAGATTGTGGTTGAACCAGCTGATTGGCCAAACAAAGGAGACTGCTGTTTGGCCATACCCATTTGCAGAAGGCAAGCTGTTTGTCCTAACTCTTCGAGCGGGCGTGGAGGGCTATCATGTCGACATTGATGGGCGGCATGTTTCCTCCTTTCCTCATCGTGCAGTGAGTATAATCGTTCAACCACTATTTCGACGATCAACATGAATTAATCCTAAGGTTGGTTGTTAGTGTCCACAACATGGTTGTCAGAATCGCACAATTCACTATTCGATTCGCGATTCAATTCACGATTCTGTGCGAAAACAATACGAATCGATTCGCGATTTGATTTCCGATTCATGCAAAAACGATTCGAATCTATAGGTGAATCAAAGATTTATCACAACTTACATTCGACAACATAAAATCACTTTTGCTGTTTTGCCTTGTTTTTTCTTATAGAAAAGTAAGAATATAATATCGTACACTGTTAAGTACGGAAAACCATTTTCCTTATTCAATGGAGACGAATCTACATGGATACATAATTTCACAAATCAATCTTTTTGGTTATTATATCCTCTAAATCATAGATCAGGGCATGGCTTTAACGTTTGGACTAACGCACATATGTTGCCACATAAGCAACATATAAACTAGTTTCCTACCTATTAGGCTACAAGCTTTTATTGTGTAAGCTTTTTATAATGAATCTTTAATATCTATATGCATATATCCATGTTACTATAGTATTTATTTTGCTATGAGACCGCGTGATCATCAATTTATAGTAGGAAACAAACTTAAATATGTATTTTTGCTTAAATTTTTCAATCTTGCAATGTATCTTTATTATTTAGATGCATAGTTATATTTTCCAATGTATTTGTGAACTTTGGACTGAATCGTTACGATTTTCGATTCAATTCGATTCACCATTCGGAAAAAGGTCAATTCAATTCTCGATTCGATTTGCGATTTGACAACCTTGGTCCACAGGGATTCGCAATCGAGGATGCTACAGGATTATTCTTGAAAGGTGATATTGATGTCCATTCCATTTTCGCCACATCCTTGCCAACATCACAGATCAGCCATAGGCGTCTTGATATGTCCAGCAGGTGGAAGGCCCCACCTCTTCCTGATGGACCTTTCGAGCTATTCATTGGCATCATGTCAGCAGGCAACCATTTTGCTTCAAGGATGGCTGTGAGAAGGTCTTGGATGCAGCACAGTCTTATTCAGTCTACTGTTGTGGTTGCTCGGTTCTTTGTAGCACTGGTAGGTGAAGACACTAGGGCGTGTTCGGATCATGGATTCTTGGAGGCATTTGTGGAGGTAGAGGAACGATAAGAAGATAAATGGAGTGAAGTGAAGAAACCGACTTTTCTTTTTCTTTGGTTTTGCTAACGTTTCCTCTTCCCTTTCTGAAATCCCCTATAAAAATCCATGATCCAAACACAAACTACTGGCGTTTGTTATTTAAATTGGCAGTCGCTTTCTATGATCTTTAACTAGCTAGTGATGTTTGGACAGCATGCAAAGAAAGAAGTGAATGTGGAGCTTAAGAAAGAAGCAGATTTCTTCGGAGACATCGTTATAGTGCCTTACATAGACAACTATAACCTTCTTGTCCTGAAAACGGTTGCTATCTTCGAATACGGGGTGAGTGGCGGACTGATTTGAAGTCGGAGAAGGTAGTGCAACGTTCGCAGGTAGATTCTAATCGTGTACGATGCGTTTGCTTTGGTTACAGGTTCGCGCCGTGTCTGCAAAGTATGTGATGAAGTGTGATGATGACACATTTGTTAGAGTGGACGCGGTTATGAATGAAATAAACAAAGTCCCTGCCGGTAAAAGCTTTTATTTGGGAAACATAAACTACTACCATAAGCCCTTTCGCTATGGTAAATGGGCAGTCACATATGAGGTAAAATCTGAATCCATAAGTTCTGCTATCTTGATGGGTTTCTTTTTTCTCACTTTCTTCTGTTGCTTCAACTTTTGTCTTTGATCTACTCTGAGTTATTTAGCTTGGGATATTTCGATTTTTAAGGGATGTTGTTACTTTGATGGCAAAACTACTACGGTTTCTTTTTGCTTCTACTTTGTTACTGTTCTTTGTTACAAAGTAGAACTCGCAGTTCTTTGCTTTAAATTTGGTATGAATCTGGTGGCTGCATGTCATACCAAATTCAAAGCTCTCCTTGGTGCAATAGGTTTTGAAACGAAGAAAAGGATGTCCTCGCTGTAATGTGTCCCTGTGCTTAACCCGCAGTTGTGCTGATCTAAGCTACTAACCCGCTAACATCCGGCCAGCATTTTTCACTAACTTGCAACTGGTTAAAAACCTAGCGAATTACCTACAGTTTTGCCAAATTTGGCAATTGTTCTGTTGATTTGAATCATCTGATAGGAAAATTTCTTGGAGCCTGAAGTAGCTCGCAAACAGTTTCCTTTGTTATCTGGTTAGAAATTTCGGCTGAGTCATACTTTTCTGTTGCACCACCCAAGTTGGCCTTACTCTTTGTTTAGACACTGCAATATTTGAGTTGATGCCAATGTAATAGTCTTCTTTGTCTTTTGGGGTGCTTCAGGAATATGCAGGAGATAAATATCCACCTTTTGCAAATGGTCCAGGCTACATTGTGTCATCAGACATCTCACAGTTCATCGTATCTGGGTTTGAGAAACATAAATTACGGGTAGGTCATAATGCTTGTGTTTTCCGTAGACATGGAGATATATATTATACGAGGGCTGAAAATTTTGTTCACATTATAGACTCTAGATTTTAGTTGAAAGATGGGAAACTTGTTTCTTGTCGCGCAACAAAACATTAAAACCAGTAATGTTTGCAACAAAGTATGCAGCCAGAAGCACCCAAAATCCAACTTCTCCGAAATCAGCATCTGAGCCGTTTTTTGGTTCCAAAATGAGGGATTTTGAGAAGTTGGTTTCAAAAATTTTGGCGAACACTTAAGAATATCTTAGAAGTTATCTGCTTCTAAAATTGCCCAATAACCTGCATTTGTCTTCTCTTCACGAGTGCACATACATGCATGTATGTTGCATGTATACGATCAACTACTCATGCACAGTGCACATGGGTTCTACATGTGATTGTTAACTAGTTTCATAATGTGCAGTTGTTCAAGATGGAAGATGTGAGTATGGGAATGTGGGTGGAGCAGTTCAACAGCTCAAGACCTGCGGAGTACATACACAGCTTGAAGTTCTGCCAGGTTGGGTGTACCGAAGATTATTTCACAGCACATTATCAGTCTCCAGGGCAGATGACGTGCCTCTGGAAAAGATTGCAAGAGCAAGGGAGGCCACAGTGCTGCAACATGAAATGAAAATCACAATTTGGTGACAACGGGAAGTCAGAGAATATGGTATACGAACAAGAAACAATTTTTGGACAATGAGAATTGGAGGGTGTATGAATGAGGAACAAAGGTTGACGGGCATAGTCATGCGCTGGGTGATAGTGTTTGCTATACTAGGCATCGCAATTCCCCTCGGAATTCATTCATTGTATTTTTTAGAACTTAATAACATGTGCAGGAAATATTTCTATACGAATAGTTTTAATTCAGAACTACACCAGCGTAGGTTTAGAGTAATACGGATTCGAATAACAATTCTCTCGTTTTTCCTTCATTTATGTTGCACCCTTTCAAATTTCAATCAATATATCAGCCCAAAAAAAGAGACAGAAAAGGATTTTTATTGAGGTTTTAAGATGACAATTGAATCTTTCAGACAGAATGAAAAAGTCCCTTTCCAGAAATAAGAAAACGCGTAAATGTTAAGCGCGCCCGCACGGGAGAGAGAGAGAGAGAGAGAGAGAGCCCTTCACAATTACAACCGCCCCCTTCTTGATCCCCTTCACAAGGCCCCTTCATTTTCTTCTCCTCTCCTCTCTATCCATGGTTGTGAGGGGGTCAAGACTCTCTTCTTAGGAAGTTCTCCCACTTTCCCCATCATTTTTGGATTGTGGGGGCTCAGATCGGTTTTGGCTCATGGATTCAATTAATGTAGGCAACGGAAGGTTCAACGCTATTCCTTTCACACAGCTGGCAAATTCCACCATTTCCCAGGCTTGAAATTCTTTCAATCCAACACATGGGCTACCCATCGGCACCGGTGAGGCGTCTTGAGGCAGCGATTGCGGCGGGAACAAGCTTCAGCTGGATGCAGATCATGGTTTATCCTCCCACTCCCACAAACAGATCGGTGGGTTTCGACCCCGGAACTGTTTCTTTGGCTTCTTCATATTTTGTTTTTATATCTTGTATTATCGGAATAAAGTACCTCGCATCGAGTATGGCAGTTATTCAACCAAGGAAAAGGAATAGGATTTAATAAAGCTAACTGGAGGGAACAGATCCAGGTATCCCAACCCAAGTAATTGGACAAAGTCTCGTTGAGCTCAATTTTAGATGGTTTATGGTTGTGCATACTAAATGCCGTATTTTTCACTACCACTGCTTCTACAATTTAGCAATATTGTTTAAGTAAATCTCAACATATGATCTTAATAGAGCACGTTTTGTCATTAACTCTACCAGAATAATATCTGAATTATTCTTATAAGATAGCTTCAATGATGCAGTTGAATGACGAAAGCATGGTTAAAGTGGAGGAAGCAGAAGAAATAGAGTATCAGGAGTACCTTAATAACTCTCTGGTATATGAAGTGCGGTTGTGCGAGATGGAGAGCAAGTATGACGAGACTTGTTTGATTCTTGCCCGGAAGATTCACGAAACAGTGAGGGGAAAACTATGCTTTCTTGACTTCTTGCCGTGGATTTTTCGTGGGAATACTACATTTTTAGAAAGGAATTGGGGAAGTTACTACGGTTTTTAAACTATATGTAAAAATACTCTTTAGCGCCATTTGGAATTGCGCTAACTATAAAATGCGAACTGAAATTGCGCTAAGTGATACCCGTGTGGGACCCAAGTCCATTTAGGTGTTTAGCGCGATTTCACATTGCACTACCCAGCGGTAAAAAAAAAAAAACTGAATTGACTCCTCCCTTATTCGATACAGAGACCGGAAGAGACCAGAGAAAGAGAGGGGAGCAATCGACCACCCGCGACCTTCCTCTCGGCCTCCGGCGACCCCACCACCACCATTAGTAGATGATTGTAGCTGCTCATGTGCAAACTAAAGGTTAAAATCACATCACGAACAAGTAATTTGAGGAGGAAGATGATGGAGAGCGAGAGGTATATATCTAATTGTTGATTTTCTTCAGGTTGTTTTTTTTTAGCGTTGGGTAACACAATTTGAAATCGCGCTAAACACCTACGTGGACTTCAGGTCCCACACGGGCACCAGTTAGCGCAATTCCAGTTCACGTTTTATAGTTAGCGCAATTCGCTAAAGAGTATTTTTACAAATAGTTTGAAAAACGTCGTACTTCTCCAATTCCTTTATGAAAACATAGTACTTCGCCGAAAAAATCTCTTGCCGCAAGTATGTACTCTCTTTTCCATTCAGCCTCACAATGGGTCAACTGTATGCAATTTGGATCAATATTTTTTGCGACCTCAGTTTAAAACTTTTCAGGGCATAGAACTGCTTTCACATACTTTTTGACACTTCTAACCAAAACCAAAATGACAGAGACATCTAGAAGGTTCATGGCAGACAAACCTCCAGTCTCCCTTTAATGGTAATTTTCTTGAAAGAGTGCCAGTGTGGATCCTTCATTTCTTCTTCACAATAAGAGCATAGTTTGGCAGACATCACATCCCAGTCTCCACTAGAGCATTTCTGCAAAAACAGCTCCTTAAAAGGTCTGCGATCAACCTCTCCCATTCTCTTAATCCTAAAGATTGTTTGGTCATTCAGCATATCTTTTAATCCCTGCATGAGAAAGCGGGGGACAATCATTAAAAAAAATTCTGATTTCTTGGAGTCGTCTACATGGAAGTGGCTATTATTTAGCAAGAGAAAAAAGTGGTGAGGTACATGTAGACACCACGATTTTGGACCCGAGATACGTTCAAGCATTCCCGATGATGTAATGAACCAATAGTGCATGCCTCAAGGCTAGGAGCGAGGCTTGAACTTGTTAAACCCTTCAACACAGCCCTAAACCAATCAAAACAACCAAAGCGATTCCAAACCACAAAACAAGCCAAACCAAGTAAACAGTGCCAAACACCCCTTGAGCGCTCAAAGAAGGGGTTGAGCGCTCAATGCATAAATGAGGTCACACCTTGAATGCTCAACCTTGATCCAGAACAACTTTAGATTCTTGGAGCGTCTGCACCCCCAAACCACCTGAAATACCTTCCTAAGCACGTCTAACCCCTACTTGACCCCTAAATTGAGCCTAAACCCAATTCAAAAATAAAAACCCAATTTTCCCTCTCATCCTCTCTCTATAAAAACTACATTCTACCTCTTGTTTACAGGTTACCAACTGAATTACTACCACTCTCTCTATTCCTACACTCCAGAAAATTACCTTCAAGCTCCCTCACACTATAGTTCCAACAAACCTACTTGATCATCCAAGAAAATCCATTGTCCAAAGCTAAAAATCCATCTCTTAAGTCCAAAACCCTCCTATTGTACTATCATCAATCACCAAATCGGTCCCCAACGCTTCTTTATACACATCAAATACCCCACTAATAGCCCACCCTCTGAATCAAAAAACCATCATCCAATGAAAACCAAAGTTCAAGTCTTGATCAAAGTTCAAAAAGGTAAAACACATATGAAAACTAACGTTTGGTCCATCTGAGGGTGACTAGTAAACTCATGCCAGTTCTCTATACTTGTTGTGAGTTTACAAGGTCCCATAAATCAAGAAAAACGTTTTCAAAATGTTTCAGTCTCAAAAGGGCTTGAGCGCTCAAGCCATAGTGCCCTGAGTGCTCAACCCTCTTTCACGATATCTTATGAGCATTTTATTTCTATCCATTTTGAGTGTGATAACCATTCTGATGGCCTTTGGATGTTCATTGTGCTCTTTAACAGTTTGCTTCACCCTTGATCATCTATGAGTGGGCATCAAAAGGCCATAAGGATGGAGGTTTAACATTAAAAGAATAAAAAGAGATCTTGTTTCAAATGTTAAAGGGATATTTACTTTTCATCTCTATTTACAAAGATGAGAAGTTTGATGATCCAGAAAAACACCATAAAGCACTTCTTTTTTTTTATCACAAAAGACTATGAACCAAAATACGGTTTGAGCACTCAGGGTACACCCCCTTGATCGCTTAAACTGTCTTCTGTTTGCTTTTAGATTCTAGTTTATTCTGATCTCCAAACATTGATCCAAAGCATCTTGAGTGTGTGTGTGTGTTGACACAATAGCTATATCAGTTTGATCATCCTCTGTTCGTCTCCCAAACATTATTAAGGATGGTTTCAATCTCATAATCAAGGATAAGAAGGGGGTCGAAAATGTTGTCGCGGATCATTTGTCCCGTTTAGAGTTTGAGGATCGCTCCGCTAATCTTCCTATCATGGATACATTTCCGGATGAACAATTGTTTAGTGTGGATGCACTTCTGTGGTTCGCGGATATTGTGAATTTCTTGGCCAGGAGCCAACTTCCTACCCGTTGGACTCCGCAAGAGAGGCGGAGATTCTTAAGTGAGGTGTTTAGATTTTTCTTTGATGATCCTTTTCCTTTTAAGTATTGTTTGGACCAAATCATCCGGCGGTGTATGCCCAATGCCATTTCAAAGTCATCCTTGCCTTTTGTCACACCGAGACATGTGGCGGGCATTTTTCCGCCAAGAAAACCATTGCCAAAATCCTCCAATGTGGCTTGTATTGGCCTACTCTTTTCAAAGATGCTTTCGAATTTTGCAAAATGTGAGAGAGGTGCCAGTCACTCGGAAGTGTCACCCGGAGGAATATGATGCCCCTTTCCAATATTCTTGTTGTTGAAGTTTTCCATTGTTGGGGTATTGACTTCATGGGCCCGTTTCCTATCATTCGGTTATCTCTACATCGTTCTTGCGGTGGACTACGTGTCCAAGTGGGTTCAGGCTATCCCCACTCGAACGAACGACCACAAGGTCGTCATCGAATTCCTCAAAGAGCATATCTTGTCACGTTTTGGCATACCTCGTGCTATGATAAGTGATCGATCCATTTCAGTAATAGGCCCTTTGAAACCTTAATGCACAAATATTGAATTACTCACAAGGTCTCTACGGCCTATCATCCTCAAACAAATGGTCAAGCCGAACATCTAAAAGATGGATTAAGAGCACTTCACTATTAATGTGCATTCTAACCATGCGTCCCTCTGTCGTCGTTTTTCATTATGATTAAACAATTTTCCTCTAAATCGGAGAAATAAAGCAAATGAGGTACAAAAGTGTGGGTCGGAGATGCCCTTAAAAGATGTAAATATTATACCATCTCTTAAACATCCTCTCAAACATTTTTCAAAGATTCAAAATAAAACGTTGATGTGTAAAAGGTGGATTACTGTCTCCCTTTTCCTGTTCTCGTTGGTTTCTATAAGGATTGTGTTAGTATTTCCTTTTTCTATTTTGAGTATATTTTACTAGTTTTCCAATTCACATCCTGTCCTTCCATGCTAAATTCATCCCTCTCCACGCTCTTCCATGTTATTATATTTAACTATATCTTTCTTGGGAATTTCGGATTTTATGTTTAAGTAGTAATATTCTATTAGTTAAGGCTACTCCAATTGGTTTGATGGTAGTGGCATTTCCTTTTTTTTGCTGCTCGTTATTAAGATATTGGTTAGTTTTTTTGGATGCTCATACTTTTTGGGTTTTTGGTACTTGGATGTGGTTACATTGCTCATGACTTTACTGTGGTTTATAACTTTCTTTCTTGTTTTATTGGGCATTTCCACTTCTTAGATTATCCTTGTTATGGCTGTAGTTTTATCGATTATGGCTTTATTGATGTTTCTATCTTGGCTCCTTGATTTTCTGCGTTTCTTAGATTGTTGATGCATTTTCCCTTCATATTTTCATCTTTTTGCTGATTACTTACTGCTGGTTACATGCTAGCTATTGGGAAATATGGATTCGTGTTCTCTACCTTTGTCCTTCCATGATAAAAAGGGGGAGTAATATTTATGTTTCTTATAACAGATTGTGTTATTATAGTGTTGGGCTTTGCAAGTTTACAAGACATGGTCACAATCTGTTAGGGGATAGATTTTCTGGAGATAGTGTGTTTTGTCATGGAAGTACCAAAGGGGGAGATTGTAAGCTCGATCCATAGGCCGAGCTCCTTTTTGGTTGGCAATTCCATGACACAATATGCATTTACGTGTATCCCTATCATTGAGTTGTAATTTATTTTTTCTTTTATTTTTAAAATGTCTGTGTAGGAAGTGGAAGAAAATCAATGTGTCTTGTAATGAGGGACCGTGAGCGTGTAGTCCATCAAAGTGCACGACATCAATTTGCACGGCATCAAAGTGCTCGGTATATTTGGAAGGGTTTGCACGGTATATGGGGCCTAATCAAATTGGAATATTTGAGTGATTTGGGGCCAATCAAATTGGAAAGATTTTATTACTTTTTCCTCAAAGAAGATTAGGGCAGTCACTCTTCAACAAGGAAGGATTTGTGGCAATCCTTTTAAATATGGCAGTCACTCCTAAAAAGTGATTCTCTTGGATTAGAATATTGGACGATGCTGCAGCTTTGATCACTATTATGTATATCAACTTTTCGGCAGCCTGATGGACTACTTCGAAAAAATATAGAGCAGCATTTTCGAGCATTATTTTGTTTTGCTCTTGGAGTATTACTAACCTCATGAACCATTGAGCCTCATGTTCAATTACTCCAAGAACTTTTCTTCAACACTTGATTCAAAGTATTGAGTTGCTATTCCAGTGAATTTCTGGGATTATATGGGAGGCTTGTGCGATTCAAATCAGCGGTGGTCAAGCACTGGGTATGGTGTTGGAGGATTCGGCAAGTAAATCTTAGGGCGATTGTGAGCGATTCAAATCGTAGAGTAAGATTGCTTGTAACTATACATTTAAATATAGTGTTTTGATTCCTTCCCGTGGTTTTTACCTATTGAGGGGTTTTCCACGTATATCTTGGTGTTCTATATTTTGTTGCTTTTCGTTCATGTGATTGGTTCATTTATTGATTGGTGAGTTTTCAATTGAGAGATAAAACCTAGCAAAATCTTTGAACCTAGGTGATCTATGGTTTTTCAACTTCATATACCAGAGAGTTATTAAGGTACTCCCGATACTCTATTTCTTCTGCTTCCTTCACTTTAACCATGCTTTCGTCATTCAACTGCATCATTAAAGCCATCTTATAAGAATAATTCAGATATTATTATGATAGAGATAATGACAAAAAATGCTGTAGTAAGATCATATGTTGAGATTTACTTAAATGACGCTAAGTTGTAGAAGTAGTGGTAGTAAAAATTATGGCCTTTAGTATGCACAACCATAAACCATCTAAAATTGAGCTCAACGAGACTTTGTCCAATTACTTGGGTTGGGATACCTATTCCTTTTCCTATCCAAAATCCTTGGTTGAATAACTGCCTTGTTCGATGCAAGGTACTTTATTTTGTTTTTGTATCTTCTACTAGTGAGTCCTTGTACTAGTTTGTTTATAGTTATGAACATACGAGTCCTCTGTTATTCGGTGACTTGTTGCTTTAGTTTTGCTCCTACTCAGTTCTTATGGATTTTTGTGTTTTAATTTTGCTTATGGAAGTTGTTTCGTTTGCCTTGGAGTGCTCGTTCGCCTTACCTCGGGTTTATGCTCTACCTGTAGTTGAATTCCACACATAGCTGTGTCTCTTGGGGATAGTAATGCTTTGCAATGAACCCTTGCCGGCTTCTCTGGATTCAACCGTGGTGGTGCTTGTTTCCACAAGTAGGTATAATGTCATTGTTTCCATAGCTCGAGTTTTAGCTGATATGCTTATTGTTATAATTCCAGATTATAATGATTCCCACCCCTCTGTTTAGAGTATGCCCACTATACTTTGTATTCTGTTTCAGCTCATTTTCAGCATTGCAATGAAATGAAATCCCCGTTCTTCATAAAAAAAAGAAACATATGTTTTGTTTAAAAAAAAGAACACATGTTTCTATTTCCTCAAAAAAGAAAGAAAGAAAGAAAGAAAGAATGAAGTCATTTCTATTTTTCCCTACGAGGCAGGTTAAGCAGTGTGAAAGAAATGGGCCACCGATTGAATGCAACCCACAATAACAAAAGTGAGAGGAAAACAGAGAGACAATTGATAATGACTGGTTTAGCCCCAGCTGATTCAGAGATTGTTTTAGTCATTTTGTGGCAAGGATGTTGGATTACTGATGCTGAATTCTGAATAATGTCCCTTGAGTTTCTCAATTTTTGGAGATATAGGGAGGCCACTATTTTATTGATAAAACATGGTGAGCTTCGTGCGTATATTGCCAAAAGTTAAGTCTATCTTTGCCGTTCAAAACCCATCAATTGGAGATTCTTGAAGCACTGTTATTGTTCAGGTTGATGAGGTAGTTTTGCACATTATTATACAAGCACCTGCAATTTTCAACAGATCGCAAGGATCATAGGTTTGACAAGTTATATTGAGTATCTAACTACCACCATCTAAAAATTACCAAGCACATACCGCACTGATCTTTAAAAGTATTTTTGACTATAATGTAAAAATGGATGAACATCAAAGAATTTTACATGACCGCAAAATCAAATAAATTATGAGATATAACTGATTGAAAAGTGACACGAACTTCAAAAAGAACTATTAAATTGAGATAGAGGAAGTACTATTTGTGAAAGAACTAATAAGCAGTTTAAACTTTACAAGTATTTGTGTTTATTTTTCATCCCACAAATGTATGTTCACATAGCTATCGATGTTTGATCAAGTTAAGTTTTGCATGCCTAATCTATTAAGCAAGGTATACGATATGAACGGTTCTGATCATTGTTGTGGGTTTTGAGTGGACCCAAAACCGTTCAAAATCGGACAAATGAAGGCTGAATGTGAGCTGAGTCCATCTTTGCGTGCCTCCCAAAGTTAATAATCTTGTCTCGTACCTATCAGTAAGTATTGTACCAGTGCAAAAATAGAATACATCGAGCTATGTTCCATTCCGCACAAAATACCACTCTGTTTCAATTCTTTCGAGAAGTTCCATTCAGGCCATTTCTCGGATCTCGTCCGGTACATAAAACAGAGGTTTCTACCACATAGAAAGGCTACTGTGAAGCCCTCAAGAGAAAGAAGGAAAAGAGGAGAGAAGAGGAGAAGAGAAGAGGGGAGAGAGATGACTTGAGAATTACATTAGTTTTTAGGAAAGGTTTGAGAACCGATTTTGGAAACCCGCTTTTAAGGGAAAAAACTTTAGTTAGTCTACGTACACAACCTCTTGCTCACACCCTATGACGTAGCATGTGGGCCCCGCGCCCACTTAACTCTACAAAAAAAGATGGGGCCAAAGTTCTGAAATTTCAAAATTGACCTGCTCGTGTTTTACGTACTCCATTTTTGCGAGATTTATCTGGGCTAAGAGAGAGGCAAACGAAGAGGAGAAGATGATCGAAGCAGAGAGAGGAGAAGAAGATCGTTCGCCTCTGTTTGAGATTTCACATTCCCCTTCAGATTCCTTCAACCACCGTGAGATCAAACATACAGAGAAGAAGAACAACACCGTTTGGACAACTCAAAACCACTTCCGACTCATTCAATCACTGTAAGATCGCTCGAAACCTCACTCTCACTCTCTTTCGACTCTAAATTCATCAATTTTCAACTTCATTCATTGCTTGAACTTTTGCCCTATAATATACACAAATATACTTGTATGTATGTTAGTATATGCGCCCACAATGGTGTTTGTAGATAAATGGATTAATAGGGTTTATTGAAGTGAAAAATGTAGGGTTCAAACCACAAAATTAGGATTTATTGAAGTGAAATGGGTTTGGTAGCATTGATATAACACTGCTTTGGAAAAGGAGAAGTGCATGAAGAACTTCATGGTCACTTTGAAGTGATCTTCTTAGAAATGAGCAGCAATTGTGGTCGTCTAGTATAGTCAATGCTAAAACAGTTGGCCTCAAAAGCTGGTGCTAGTTGCTCAAGTCCAATTACTTGAGGAGGTAGTATTTGCTAATTTGCCCTTCATTAACAATTTTGCCTGAGTTTTTATCATGGTTGTAACATGGCAATTAACCTTTGAGCATAGTTTTTTTTTTTTTTGTACTATTATTCCTGCTAATAGAAGGAGAACACTATCTACATAAAATTGCCACAATAAAAACTATGCTAGTTGCTGATTTGGATTCCATTTTTTTTCCAAAATGATTTAATCTTTTGGAACATAAATTAGATGTATTCAACATATTTTGATCACTGTTAATTTTCATATTCTTTATCTGCTGCTCACTAGTTTATCTTTATTTTTTAACCTGTAGGTGATGTTTCAGTTAACATCACTATCATCTCTTATGACGCCGGAGTCTGTTCCATCGGCAATGCATCCTCTAACTTCACAAATTTGCAAAGATGAAGAACTAGAAGATGTATGGAATGGAGAAATTGGAGAAGAAGAAGAGCCATCGAATGGTTCTTCAGTAAAAGAGTGTGATGATGGAAAGGAGGCAACTGAGAATTTTGAAGATAGAGTAGAGGGAACCGAAGGTGGGAACCAAATTTGACACCGTAAACGAAGCTTATCTTTATTACTCTAGATTTGCTAAAGAAAAGGGGTTAGTAGTAACTAAAAGATCTTCGAAAAAGGAAAAAGATGGAAACTTCAAGCATGTAATTCTTCGAAGCAGCAAAGGTGAAAAGGCAAGGCCGAGAGGAAGCAACCTTGTCAAGCCACGTCCACAATCAAAAGTGGATTGTCTGGCTCGCCTTAATGTATGTTTATCCCAGGATGGAAAGTGGAGGTTAAGCCGGGTTGACAAAGCCTGAAAAAGTTCAAATTTTTCAAGAGCAATAGGGTACTTTATGAACATATGAAAATGAAGCTTCAATTGAATTATAGAGCTGGGATCAAGGTGCACAAGACTTTTGACTCATTTCATGTTGAAGCTGTGGACCTGATAAGCTTCCATATTTTGCGAAGGATTGCCAGAATTATTTGGACAAGCTTCGACATTTTCAACTTGTGGAAGGAGATGCTGAAGCAATGCATCGTTACTTCATGAGAATGAAATCTGACAATTTTGACTTCTTTTATGCAATGGATTTGAATGACAAAAGTCGACTAAGGAATGCATTCTAGGCTGACGCAAGGAAGGGTAGCTTGTAAGGGGTTGGTGACGTCGTGACATTTGACGCAACATACTTGGTGAACAAGTACGACATGCCTTTTGCTCCATTTTTAGGCGTGTCGATTCACAAGCTGTGTCAATCAGGGACTTCAAGCTTAACAAATGGGGTTTAACGAACAGGGATCCCTTGATACAAAAATTAGGGTTTTCGAATTTGGAATCAAGATCAGCGCAAAGAATTGAATCTCCATAAATTGGAACCCTAATTTTTTAGAAATAATCCCTAATCCCTACAAATTGCACGTGCGTGCGAGAAAGAGAGAGAGAGACCTTGGTATGGTTGTTGTGGCGTCGAGAGTGCGTGTGTCGGAGTTGAGTCGATCGTCTTCTTCGATTGGGCGTCATCGTGGTGGAGTGCGCTAGGCTTGAATTGCTGGTGGTGGAGGGTAGCCGAAGGAAAGTGGTTCGCTTTAGGTCGATTTTGAAATTTCTAAACTTTGGCTGTTTTTTTTTTTTCCCTAAGAATTAAGTGGGTTCAGGGCCCACGTGCCACATCATAGGGTGTGAACAAGAGGGTGTGCATGAAGATTAATTGAAAAAACTTCTAAAATTGAAAACAAACAAAACAATTTGTGAGTTTTACCTTTCGTATTGCATTGGGAGAGAGAGGGAATATGTGTGGTGGAGGTTTTATTATTGGGAAAGTGTTGGAAATAGGAAACCAAACATGGAATGAAATTAAGAAAAGAAACATGGACCAGCCTGTTGGATACATTTTCCCGTCTCATTCCATGTTTTGATTTGATATACTGAACCAGACCTCTTTTTTATTTTTTTCCAATCACGTGTGTGATGGAGTTTGGTGGCAATAATTTACTTCTTGCAGCTGTGTTGCAGCAGGTTGTGATAGTTTTTTTTTTTGAACGGCTAAAAAGATTTTATTAATGAACTGCAAAGACAGAGATAGTGGACGACTGCATAAGACAAAACCCAATGAAAGTTGCTTTTCTAGATTCTTTCACTGTATAGATTTAATCCACTTGATTTGATTAACATAAATAAAAAAAATTGGTGCATATTCAGAAACCTTTTAAAAAACTTTTTACTAACTAAAGTTTATCTTCACATTATTATATCAAAACGTACTTAAAAAATATTTTTACATTAAGTCCTAAACGGTATCGAGATACACACATTTACCGGTACATACCTTTCATGCTCAACATTACTTGATTGATAACTTCGGTACTTCTCAATACTCCCACTTGTGGCTCTCTGTGCGAGTTCTTTTTGTTAACCAAACTGTTCATTTTGTAACTAGCTGTCTTTACAAAATAGGATTTGTTTAACATTCATACTGATATTCAATCAAAATGGCTTTGGGAACACATGTCTTACTGTAAGGTATCAAGCGGATGAGCAGAAAGAATCATCGTTTTGAACTCCGGTGGAGCAGGGGAGGTGATCCCCATTCCCCACCAATTTGTCCCCAAAGTAACCAGAAACACCAACCAGTGAAATAAAGGTGGTCATGGGTGGGGCTGGTCTTGACAAATAATTGTTGAACATTTCTTGGTACAGCCACTAACCATGGGAGGACTTAACCTTATCCATTGGTCAATATTTGAGGTTTGTATGTTTCCATCTCTGAGAAAAAGGCAAGCTTTCTTTTTCCTAGCAAAAAGCTACAGCTATATAACAGAAGTGGACAACGCATTTTCCGTCGTCCAAAAGTGTTTTTCGACAGTCCGGATTTGAAGTACTCTTTCACCGGTCAAAGAGTATTTTAAATCCGCACCATTAATTGCTGAAATGAACGATTGAAATCCGCGTTGTCCACTTCTATTATACCTGTAGCAGCTTGTTTTTCCTAGTGCCAGAAAAGAACCCCTCTTTAGAATCAAAATTTTGCTACAACACATACACACTCAGTCACAACATGTGCACCCCACACAACTTTATACTGCTAATAATTCTACAAACACACAATCAAATACACTCACAGGCGCACATGTTGTGAGTGAGTGTGCGCTCAAGTTGCGAGTAGTGTTCGAGTTTCCCATATGTAAAGCCAACTTGGTTTATGTTTTATGTTTTATGTTTTATTTAATTTCTTTTTCGTATTTGTTAGTTTTGGGTCAAATTTTTGTGTGATGTTGATTCACATTCACGAGAGGAATCGAAAAAGTAAAAATCATGAACAAACCTCAATTTTTTTTTTCAAAAAAGCCAAAGAAAAGCCGTCTTTGATGGGTTTTTTTTTTAAATTGAGAGGGTGCTTGGCCACCTCTTTTTTGGCTTATGATTTCTTCATTTTCTCCTTTTGCATATTTGGCAACTTTCAAAATGAATTTTCACAAAATGAGTTTTCAATTTTTGATGTTAGAAAGAAAAGTCAGAAGTAGAATGGAATGAGCTTTTTGACTTCTCATTTTCCACTTTTCCTATTTTGATTAAGAAAAAGACCTACAAAATGTATTCTTCCCAAATCTCCCAAACACTGCTCCGATTGCAAAATACATTCTGCATGTTTCTCCCAAACACTCATACCAGGTAGCCCGATAACAAGGATATGTTGTGAGATGCCTTGCATACAGTCCGGCAACAAGCACATATCGGGTCATGACTCAGCTAGCCCGGCGACAAGCACTTGTCGTTGTTGATCCATGTGCTTTAGTGCAAAAGGTACACAAACATCTCAAATCAAAACCTATATAGACCCCACCCCACAGGCCGTCCAAGCCCTGTCCTATTATTTCCTGTCTATTTTCTTGGAAATATTCGTGGTTGTGAATTGCCACTGAGAACTCCTCACGTCCCCTTTAGGATTCTACTAAGCATAAAAGCTGACAGCTGAGTTGAATCCACGTAAGCCCAACAAATTAAAGTAAACAAAACAAAACAAAACAAAAATTCCAGAGACAATTTGAAGTTGATTTCCATGTGGGTATACATAAAGAAGATTAGCCTAGATGGTAAGGGTGTTCCTCCCTCTCGATACACACACGATCTGACAAGATTCGAATCCCGTCAATTATAGGGTTAGCTTGGATGGCTCTTTATCCATCTAGTGTCCAGGTTATGCTGTGAACTGGAGTTGGGAGTCTCTATGGTCACGCTCAATAAAAGTTGCTATACTGGTCGGTTCCTCTCACCTTTTTGCTGTTAAAAAATGCATAAAGAAGACCTATAGTCTACCTGCTCTATTAGACCGACGTGAATCTTACAAGGGAACCTCAGAAAAGCAAAGAAGAAGGGAAAAAAGAGATCCATTGCTGTCAGCTGGGTTCAATGTACGTTCCCAGTAAAAGAAATATGAAGAGAATTTGAAGTTGATTTCCATTTCTTGTCTATAAAAAGAACTAAAAGTCTACAGAAGTAAGTATTCATGGAAACTTATTCATCCATCCATCCAAAAAAAGTCAAGGAAGAAGGATAAGAAGAGGGGGAGCGGAAGAACTGACAGCAACTATAAACTAACATGGCTGCACTCTCGATGACGGAGATGTGGACGGCAGTGGGATCTACGATCGCTAGTTTCATGTTCGTTTCGACGATCATCCGCCAGTACTGCCCCTTCGAGGTTCGTCGCTTCTTCGAGAAATCGATGCATAGACTCATGAGGTTTTTCCACCCTTACATCCATGTTTCCATCCACGAGTTCACTGGGACCCGGCTCAACCGCAGTGAAGCCTATGCTGCGGTCGAGGCATACCTAAGCGCGAATTCATCCAAAAGCGCAAAGAGGCTGAAACTCGAGATGGAAAAAGATAGCAAGAGTATTGTACTGAGCATGGATGAGCACGAGAAGGTGACGGACGAGTTTCAAGGTGCGGAAATTTCGTGGGTTTTGGCCAGAACCGGATCGCCCCAACCACACATGGGAACTGGGTACCATTTGGAGCCCGAGAGGAGATGTTACAAGCTTACGTTCCATAAGCGTTATAGGCAGATGATAGCCGAATCTTACTTGGAGCATGTGATAAGGAAAGGGAAGGAAATTAGGGTGAAGAACAGGCAGAGGAAGCTCTACACAAATGGTGCAGCGAATAGATGGTTCCTTACCAAGCAGTCTATGTGGAGCGATGTACCCTTTGAGCATCCGGCAAGATTTGAGTCGATAGCGATGGAGCCAGAGAAGAAGCAGGAGATCATAGAGGATCTTCTGACATTCAGCCAGAGTAAGGATTTCTACGCCCGGATAGGGAAAGCGTGGAAAAGGGGATATTTACTCTATGGTCCCCCTGGCACAGGGAAGTCTACGATGATCGCCGCAATGGCAAATTTGCTGAATTACGATGTTTATGATCTCGAGCTCACGTCGGTCAAGGATAATACAGAGCTAAGGAAGCTATTGATAGAGATTACGAGTAAAGCCATTATCGTAATCGAGGATATTGACTGCTCACTTGATCTAACAGGTCAAAGGAAGAAAAAGACCGAGAAAGAAACAGAAGACAAGAATGAGCAGGGCAAAAAGGAAACCAACTCGAAGGAACCAAAGGAAGAAAGTATCAGCAAAGTTACACTTTCTGGGCTTCTGAATTTCATTGACGGCCTCTGGTCTGCTATTGGAGGCGAGAGAATAATTGTGTTTACAACTAACTATGTGGAGAAGCTGGACCCTGCACTCATCAGAAGGGGGAGAATGGACAAGCATATTGAGCTTTCGTACTGCAATTTTGAAGGCTTTAAGGTACTCGTGAAGAATTACCTGTTGGTAGAAGCACATCCGTTGTTTGAGACGATAGAAAGGTTGCTGGAGGAGACCAAGATTACACCTGCTGATGTGGCAGAGGCCCTCATGCCCAAGTCCTTCAGAGAAGACGCCGAGAAATGCCTCTCTAACGTGATTCAAGCTCTTGAGGAAGCAAAGGAAAAAGCTGCAACGAAGAAAGCAGATGAGGAATCAAGAGTGAAAGAACCAGCAAAGGATGATTCACTTGTGCAAGATAAGCAGGAACCTGAAGAACCAAAGTGACTTGATGATGGTGCAGGTCGGTTCTAGATGTAAATCTCATTTTTAGAGTATGCAATTGGAAATCAAGTGTAGAAGTTACATTGTGTCGAAGGAATCTATCTGATAGTTCAGTTTTATTCTGTCAATAGGCCACTACAGTCATTGAAAGTTGTATCCGCATTGTTCAAGTCTTTGAATTTACCAACTCAACAACTGCCAATCAAATATGCCCACGAAAATGCCAACTTGAGAAAGTATGAAAATCAGTTACCTCTCAAGGAGCAAATCAGGCTGGAACTCAAGTTCCAAAATTTGATCATCAAGAGACCCGACCAATCGAAATGCTTAGAAGCGCAGCATTGACATGAAAATGGACGATGAAATAACAGAGATTGAACATCTAAAAGCAAAAGCTTTTGGATAGAATATGCGTTAAAAGATTATTGTACAGGGTCTGGAAAAGAAAAGACCAAACAACTGCCTACAAATTTCCCATCAATTTGCGGAGGTTTTTTTTTGGATGTCAGCACAGTATGAAACTTCTAATCAACTCTACATAATATTCTAAGCATTGCGCTCTCCCCATTGGAAATATTGAGGAAAAGGTATCAGATGCTTAAGTTACACAATGGAAGTAACTCTCCAGCTATTACTTCCTGCCATGGTAAATTTGTAACGACAATCGATAAACTATCCATTGAATAACCAGCTTCCACAATCGAAAACAATAACCTTTCTCTGGAGAGGGAAACTTTCAAACTTAAAAAGTACTCTGTACCTTCATAATTTTTCGTGTTTGGCTCATCTTCAAATCGGGAACCTGAAGGAAGCTCACTTGGGTCAAGAAATCGTGTGTTTCTCACACCTCCAAATTCATTCTCGCCTGTGCTGTTTGACTTCTCAGCTGGTAGGTTTGCGCTTCCTCTACTGTCTCAGGTTGATCAACTTCTCTTATTTCTTGGTTATCATAACTATTGCCCTTAAGAATCTGGACTCTTGACTTCCCATTGAAATGCTGCATCATCAGAATCTGTGCATGAAGCTGACACAGTTGACATCTAAGATTCTAAGGTTTCATTGACTCCGCTTCGGACTCCGGCACTTCATACTGCTTAAGGAATTGTGCCAGCATTTTCTTAAATCTTTGGGGCCCATCACCATCCTTGCTGGCACTCAAGGAATTGTGATCTGTTTCTTCTTGTTTATCTTCAGCATTTTCTTCATCCCAATGATACTCCTTGTCTCCATCAGTTTGTTCATTTTCAATTTTCGTGCCAATTTTCCTAAAATAAGCAAGGTGAACAAAATGGGTCCTCAATCATAAACTTGTTGATATCTTGTGGCAGACAGGGATCGACGAAGAAAAAGGCCACAACGGTTTTCAGTGGAGTTAACTGAAGCAGTTTCAGTCTTTCAGTCTCAGACATTTATACCGACTTTGGTAGAGATGATGATATAGATGGATAGGCTGTATTTGACGAGGAACTTTTAAGGCAGAGGAAGTAAACGAAAACATGGAGCCGAAATTGGGACGGAGGGAGTATTTGTGACCAAGTAAACGGCTTAAGCTTTAAAATCAATTGTGAGCATTTTTCATTCCACAAATGTTTTTTCTTCACGTAGCTATCGGTGTTTAATTAAGCTAACTTTTTGTTTTTAACGGTTCTAATCATCGTTGTGAGTCTTGAGTCTTCAGTGGGACAACAACAATCCAAAATTAATCCATTTCTCCATACTACTCCATTCTTCCGCATGTGGGCCCTTTCCGAGTTCAAAATGTTAATAAATTGTTCATAAAACTTATTGTTTTAAACAGTCGCACAATAGATTAGTTAGATTAGACATCAATAGATTATTGAATAAAATGACCTTTATTTGAATAAATGGACAGCGTAGGTTAAATATTACTTTCACCATCCATTTATATTTAAAGAAATGTGATTTGTTCACATTCTTATCAATGTCCAATCAAAAAGGTATTTGGCACATGTGCTACTGTAGATGAGCAGAGCAGATCATTGTTTTGAACTTGTGGTCGAAACCATTAACAGGGCAATGGAAGACTATGGAGAGATGATGGCCCCAGGGTTTACCAAAAGGTAACCAGAAAAGCCAAACAACTAACAATTCTTATTTTGTTGTTACGAAATCGGCCATAGATCACTTTCTCATTTGTATTTAAGAGTATTGAATCCTGCCCTTGGATTCCAAAATTTGACATAATTAAAAATTAGACAAAAGCAAGATAATAAAATTTAAAATTCAAATATAGAAGAAAAAAGATGAGTTGTCAAGTTTTTCGTACGAAATGATCGCGGTTTGATTGGTATTGCTTATTTACCATTGCTTATTATTTAGTACTTGTTTACGACGAATATAAGATTTACAATCTATCGATATGTCCCGGTTGCTTTGGTTCTCTTTGAGATAAGAAATGGCTTACTTAACTCAGTGGTCCAGTGAAAAAAAAGAGTGGCAAGTTTTCGTCTTTCTAGTGACAGAAAACTACCAATCCCTTGGTGCAAAAAACACGAAGAGTAGACGAACAACTAAAAATCCAAACGCAGAGGGCGAGGAGACACAACATCAAAGACCCACAGAGGCCATCCAAAGTTGACTTCAAACCCTGTCTTTTACCGATTTCCTATCTACAGTATTTTCTTGGAAATAAATGGTTGTGATTGAGAAATCCCCACATCACCTTTAGGATGCTACCACTGCTTACAGCTGAGGTGAATCTACGTATCCCAACCAATGAAAGTAAAGAACATAAAAAGGAAACAACGACACATTTGGAGTTGTCTTACTTGGGCGTATTGTAGAAGACCTAAAGTCTACCCACTTTGTTCAGCCCTTTCGATAAAGCTATAGACGTGAATCTACATGGAAACTAGGCAAGAAGAAAAAGAAGAGATTCGAATGGACGTAAATACGTAACGCCAGTTAGAAAATACAAAGAAAACCTCAAGTTGATTCCCATGTCTGTGTTATAAAAAGACCTTTTAAGTCTACAAGCGTGAGTATACTTGGAAGAAGAAGAGGAGGAGAACAAAAGTACCGAGAGAAAACATCAACTAACATGGCGGCAATCACCATGGCGGAGATGTGGACGACAGTCGGCTCTTCGATCGCTAGTTTCATGTTTGTTTGGACGATCATCCGCCAGTACTGCCCCTACGAGGTACGCCGCTTCTTAGAGAAATCGATGCATAGACTCATGAGCTTTTTCAATCCATACATCCATGTGAACATCCACGAGTTCACTGGGACCCGGCTCAACCGGAGTAAAGCCTATGCCGCAGTTGAGGCATACCTGAGCACGAATTCATCCAAAGGCGCAAAGAGGTTTAAACTCGAGATGGAAAAAGATAGCAATAAGATTGTACTAACCATGGACGAGTACGGGAAGGTGACAGACGAGTTTCAAGCTGCAGAAATTTCGTGGGCCTTGCGTACAACAGTACCGCCCCAACAACCCATGGGATATAGGAACAATTCGGAGCAGGAGAGGAGATACTACCAGCTTACGTGCCATAAGCGTTATAGAGAGATGATAGCCGAATCTTACTTGGAGCATGTGATCAAGAAAGGGAAGGAGATTACAGTGAAGAATAGGCAGAGGAAGCTCTACACAAATGGTGTTACGGATAGATTTTGGGTTTATCCCAAGCAATCTATGTGGGCCGACGTACCATTTGAGCATCCGGCGAGATTTGATTCAGTAGCAATGGAGCCAGAAAAGAAGCAGGAGATCATAGAGGATCTTCTGACTTTCAGCCAGAGTAAGGATTTTTACGCTCGGATTGGGAAAGCGTGGAAAAGGGGATACTTACTCTATGGTCCCCCTGGCACAGGGAAGTCTACGATGATTGCCGCAATGGCAAATTTGTTGAATTACGATGTGTATGATCTCGAGCTCACGGCGGTGAAGGATAATACAGAGCTAAAGAAGCTATTGATAGAGATAACGGGTAAATCCATTATCGTAATTGAGGATATTGACTGCTCCCTTGATCTTACAGGTCAAAGGAAGAAGAAGAAGACAGAGAAAGAAACAGAAGACAAGAATGAGCAGGAGAAAAAGGAAACAAAGTCGAAGGTACCAAATGAAGAGAGTCATAGCAAGGTTACGCTTTCTGGGCTTCTAAATTTCATCGACGGCCTCTGGTCTGCTTGCGGAGGAGAGAGAATAATCGTGTTTACAACTAATTTTGTGGAGAAGCTGGACCCTGCACTCATAAGAAGGGGAAGAATGGACAAGCATATCGAGCTTTCATATTGTACTTTTGAAGGATTTAAGGTACTCGCGAAGAATTACCTGTTGGTAGAAGCACATCCATTGTTTGAGACGATTGAACGGTTGTTGGAGGAGACCAAAATTACGCCTGCAGATGTGGCAGAGGCCCTCATGCCCAAGTCCCGGAGAGAAGATGCTGAGAATTGCCTTTCTAACCTGATTCAAGCTCTTGAGGAAGCAAAAAAAGAAGCTGCAATGAAGGAAGCAGAGGAGGAATCAAGGGTGAAGGAACCAGCAAAGGAAGATTCACCGTTGCAAGATAAGAAAGATACTGAAGAACCACAGTGACCTAATGATAGTGCAGATCTGTTCTAGATGTATATCTCATGTATACTTGATGCATTATGAAATCAAGTATAGAAATAACGTAGTGTTAAAGAAATAATCTTGAACATCACTTTCATTCTGTCAAATAGGCCACTACCGCCGATGAATGCACTATATGTGCGTTATGCAAATAAATGAATTTACCAATTCAACCACTGCTAATAAAAAAGGGCACTGAAAAGAGAATTACAGAAAGTAAGAAAAATAGTTACCTCTCGAGGAGCAAATCAGGTTGGAAATCAAGTTCCATACGTGACCAATCCAGATGCTTAGAAGCATAACATTGACCTGACCATGGATGCTGAAATAACAGAGCTTGAACATCTAAAAGCGAAAGCTTTTCGTTGTATATGAATTAAAAGATTATTGTACAGGTTCTGGATAAGAAAAGACCAAACAACGCCCTAAAAAATCCCATCAATTTGCCAGAGGTTTCTTTGAATGTCGGCGGCGAAAAAAAACTACTGATCAACTCTACACAGTATTATAAGCATTGCGTTTCTCCCCACCCGATACATTGACAAAATGGAATCAGATGCTTATTCCACAATGGAAGAAACTCTGTGGCAATTACTACCTGTCATTATAGCAAAATTTACAAACTACCTATTGTACAACCAGCTTTCCGAAGAGAAAACTATAACCTTCCTCTCGAGAGGGAAGCTTTAAAACTTAAAACTGACTTGGATCTTCATCTTTTGTTGTGTTGGGATCATCTTCAAATCCAGAACCAGGGGCAAGCTCATTTAGGTCAAGAAACCGTGTCTTTCTCCCACCTCCAGTTGCATTGTCGCCTCGCCTGTGCTGCTTGATTTCTCAGGTTGTTGGTTTTGCAGTTTCTTAACTATCTCAGGTTGATCAACTTCTCTTGCTTCTTAATTATCATCACTATTGTCCTTGGAGTCTTGACTTCCCATTGAAGACACTTGCTGACTAACTGCCGTCTAGTGGTTCAGGTTTATGGTCTACATAATAATCCAATGACTATGGAGTTGGAGCATGGAAAGAGTCTTGCAGAGGAATCTGTGAAAGATCAATCCACCCACCAGTTATAGAAGAATCAGGTTTTGCACCAGAGTCTCTTCTGTCACTAGTCCCTGGGGATGGCTGTTTCCGCCTGATTAGAAATAAAATAAGACAAATAAGACAGACAAGGTTTACAATTGGTAGCAAATAGAAAAAACCAAATTCAGTCCAAAACTGTATATTACATGTAGCCAAATTGCAATGTCAAACGGTGTTGCCTCAATGACCAAATCCATACTTTGTTTTGTTGGTAGCCTCATCAATCAATTGGTCATAATCATCTGCAAATTGATCCAGTCTAGAGATAAGATATACAAATAAGGAATTAAGGGCATAAGGAAGTAATTCCAACCAAATAGGCAAGAAAGCACAATTAAGGAATTATCATTGTTCCACATTCCACCTTTCAGCCACTGCTGTATTACCACTGTGTATTTTCCATGACATTAACCACAGAAGAACTTCCACATTGGACACACTACGCAATACGTACACTTCGTTTAGAGATCAATATACCATAGTAATAGGCGAATGGGAATGCTCTTTTTATGAATACACTATAACCCACAGTCAACATATATTTTTCCTCAGAATTCCAATGTGCAATACAGTACACACTATCCACAATACAAACAGAATATCCAACTTTGTTTCTCATGACTCATGAGTGCTATTTAAATATTGTGCATTTTTTAATCGAGAATTATTCTAACATCCTTGATATCAGATAACACTTATCTGGTTGTTCACTTATCTAGTTGTTTAGATAACACTTACCTAGTTGTTGTTATTTATATTTATCATGTAATCTGTACGTGACTTGTGTTCTATAAATCCAAGAGCTCTCACCATTCATGAGTGTGAGATTACCCAATATTGTGTTAAAAATTTATATGGTATCAGAGCTCACTGATTAATAGCCATGTCTTCTGGTTCCTAATCCACTTCCACGAATCTCCAATCTCCAATTACTTCTACTAATTTTTTCAACCCTTCTTCATCTCTTATGTGTGGGTGTAAGGTGTGGGAAGAGTACCTGAGGTGTCCCTCTGAGAATATGGTAGGTGCTACAATGGTGCTTGAGACCACCGGAGGTGGAGGAGGAGAGAGCTTAGGGCAGTCTTAGAGAGAGAGAGGAGTGGCAGTACGGAGCAGTGAACTAGAGAGGAGTAGTGGTAGGTGAGTGTTGAAAATGTCTTGTCTTGAATGCTCCACCAACTCCTGTTTATATAGGAGCCTTGAAGCCTTGGAGGGCAAGGAAGCGTATCTTCCCCATTAATGCGTATCAATGTACAGTTCCTCTTTGAGTGTTATGGTCAGAACTGAGGTTCTTACCATCAGACTCTCAGAGGCCCCGTTGGGTGATATATGGATGCCTGTATCATGGCCAGATGGTAGGTATGATACAGGCTCCTTATACCGGCATGTCAGGCGGGATGCTGCAGAGATCTTCCGTCAGATGTCGGTGACGTAGGCGAGCCCCTCTCTCTCAATGGCCGGTCATGGAGCCCCCCTTACGGAGGTGCGTCTTGACAATCCCTTCGCTCTAGCCTCCAAACCAATACCTCCTTAGGTCCCAAGCGGATACCTAGGTCCTGCTCCCGACCTGGGGTCTTGTGTAGAGTCGCCAGGCTCATGAGAGCCTAATTCAGTGCGTAGTCATAGGATAGTGACGTACTTTGGATGTTCCGCGGAAGAGGTGCCTCGGAGGAGATGGAGACATCCGCGGAAGAGGTGTCTCGGAGGCACCCTGGAGGAGGTGCCTCGGAAGAGGCATCTGGAGGGGTATCGCGGAGGAGGAGTATTCCGGATACCCACATTAATGTCCCCCTGCGCCCATGTGAGGAGTATTCCGGATACCCACATTAATGTCCCCCTGCGCCCATGTACTCATGTCTTAAGTGAGTGCTTGCGTGCATAATATTTGTAATTTTGGTGTCTTCTCTGCAAGTTTTTTTTTTGTGTAGGAGGAGTCTTTTTCTGTATTCGGAGAGTCTTGTCACTTCAACGCGTCTGTCAAGGAGTATTTACCCACTATAAATATGGAGAGTTTTCATTTTCACATGTTAGCTTGAGAGTGATTTTGCTTTGAACTTGTAAGCTGAGTGGTGGCGGCAAATTTTTCTTATTTTACTGACGCAGCGGAGAAGTGGCTCGGAGCGGGTTGATTTTAGCGGAGGGTGGTTCGGAGCAAAATTTATCCGTTGCGGCGGAGGTGATTCAGATCTGTACTTTAAGAAATGGATAAACATTCCGTCTTGATGATTTTTTTTTTTGTTGTTGGCTCTGATTGCTCATCTTGTTGTATGTAAATTCCACTATTAATAATTTTGTAATTATTCATCCATTCCGCCCATTTTTTTTTTTTTAAAAAAAAAAACGTAGTTAGAAATACCTTAGGTAACTAGTAATATACTGGAGGGAGGAAAGTGTAATTAGCAAAAAGGGTGAAGTAGCAACTCATCATAAGTGGTGGAGGTGGGAGTTTTTTACTGCCTTTTCAAAGTGAAAGAAGAGAATGGGACAGCAGTGTAAAACTCTTCAAAGAAAGAAAAATAAAAAATTTCAGACTGGAGCCTTGTGTCGGAGGAGCTCGGAGTGGGTTTGATCCTTTGCGGGTGTGCTCTGTCTGAGCCCAAGGGAGTGGGAGGAGAGATTCAAGTTCCAAATTTGTGGTGAGTGCCGAGATCTATCTTCTTTCTCTTCTTTATTTTTGAAATAGATTTGTCCCTCCCTCATCCTTCATCCATGCCGATCGGTGGGTTTAGCTTCTTCTTCGTGATTTTTTTTTTTTTTTTTACCATGGTCGGCGGGTCAAAGTCTGGTGGAGATCGAGAGTTGCCGATTGGTCTTCTCTCCCATCTCCTCTGGAAAGTTTAGAAAAGGATTAGGGTTTGGCCGATTGGAGTAAGAGATAGACGCCTCTAGGGGTAAGAGGGCGGAGATAGTGTAGAATTTTTGTGAGGGGAAAGGTACCGCGAGGATGAAGTTGGTGGAGAATTTTGTGAAGGGAAAGGTACCGCGAGGATGGAATTGGTGGAGAGTTGTTTTTTTTTTTCATTTTTTTTCTTAGAAAGAGGGCAGAAAATTTTGACTTAGGAAAAATTGTCACGGAGGGGGGGTGAATGGTGGAGAATTGAACTTAATAAAATTTTCGCGGGGGTGGG
>JAXBDA010001913.1:0-48497 GCA_036023075.1 Gaultheria prostrata | reverse complement strand
TTATTAAATGTCGATACATCTGAACATGTGTCCGAGCTTGAGGACGTTAAACTGACAAAGCAGATTGGTGTTATAAGGGTGGGAGATGCGGGCCATGTATCTCGATGGATTGACGTCATTCCCTTTTGTTGTTGAGGTCGCTCCTCTTCTATTTTGGCCAGAAACATGTTCATGAAAGATGTGCGAAATCGACGAGTAATATGTGATGTGATATTTTAATGTCACGATGGTTTTCTGCTTAATCCTGAAAAGCTGGTTTTCGTTTTGTGAAAGGTTATTGATTTGTTACTAAGCCCTTTTTATTGCTTAGTAACTGAAAGGTATGGTTTACGCTTTTGATGAGACATTGATTTAATCCATGATTTGCTTGTTAATAAGGTATGTGGTGTTTCATACGAGCTTTAGCTTACGGAATTTTTAAACCATACTTTTCAGGTCAGCAGCCGTAGATGTACTTGTCTTTGCTATCGAGTTGAAGTCTTTTGCTGATAGGTTCTTTTGTGTAAATAGTACTGTTTGGACTTGTAAACTTTGTTTTGATAACCGGTTTGTTCCGGTCAGGCTATGCACATGTATATATTAAGGGTGTTAAGTACTTCCTTTGATCCTACACTTAGAAGCTCTGGATTATGTTAACTATTCTACGCTTCCGTTTTGCTTTTGGCTATGTATTTTGAAAAGCGAATGATGATTGAAGCCCCTAAACTATTTTATTAGCAGGCCTTTGGCGGCTTAATACCCGCTGGCCGGTCGCGACTTTTAGAGCCGGTTTTGGGTCGTGACAATTCCATTGGGTCCTGGTCGGTCTCCCACTTGGGCATCTCGGGCCTTGACTTCTTCTCGTGGAGTGGCGGTGGTGGTGCAACTTTTGGTGAGAATTCAGCCACGAAGTCTGCCAATACCTGTCCTTTTATGGCCGTCCTTGGTTGATAGTCTAGGTTATACTGGCTTAGTTCTACAGACCACTTTGAGATTCTCCCAGATAAGTCCGCCCGCTGAAGTATTGCCCTTAGCGGGTACTCTATGTACACCGTAATCGTATGAGTTAGGAAATAGTGTGGCAGCTTTCTTGGAGATATCACCAAGGCATACACCAACTTCTCCAGTGGCAAATACCTCGTTTCTACCTCCAGTAGTACCTTACTTACAAAATACATGGTGCTTGCTCGGTCCCCCTCTCTCATAGGAGTGTCGAGCTAACGGCATGCTCGGATACGGACAAGTACAATACAAGCGGTTCCCCAACATCTAGAGATGAGAGCAAAGGTGGGGAAGATAAGAACGTTTTTAGCTCTACAAACGCCTGCTCTTGCTAGGCTCCCCATTCATACCCATCTCGCTTCTTCAGCAACTGAAAGAAAGGCCTGCACCTATCAGAGGACTTGCTAATGAACCGATTCAGTGCTACTGCCATCCCTGTCAACCTCTGGACTTCCTTCGTAGTCCTGGGACTCTCAAGGCGATAATTTGATCGGGTTAGCCTCTATCCCCCTCCTGGTCACCAAGTGGCCCAAGAACTTCCCAGAGCTGACATCAAAAGCACACTTTGAGGCATTCAACTTCAATTTAGACCTCCTCAGTATGTCAAATGTTTCCTTTAGATCAGCCAAGTGCCCCTGCTTCACCTTGCTTTTTACCACCATATCATCTATGTAGACCTCCATGGTTTTACCTAACTACTCTTTAAACATAATGGTGGCCAAGCGTTGGTACGTTGCTCCTGCATTCCTCAGCCCAAAGGGCATGACCTTATAGCAATACAGACCCCTAGGAGACATAAAAGAAGTCTTCTCCTGATCGGGCTCATACATGGCTATTTGATGGTATCCCCGGTATGCGTCGAGGAAACTCATCCTGTCATAGCCCGTCGTTGCATCCACTAGTTGGTCAATTCTGGGGAGTGGAAAGTTGTCCTTTGGGCATGCTTTATTAAGGCTGGTGAAATCCACACAGACCCTCCACTTCCCATTCTTCTTCTTTACCACAACCGTGTTGGCCAGCCATTCTGGGTAGTACACCTCCTTTATTGCATCTGCCTCGAGCAGCCTGTCAACTTCTTCGATCACAGCGTCTGCGTGCTGTGGTGCCGATCTCCTCCTCTTCTGGATTACAGGTTTGTGTTGTGGGTCTACGTTTAAGTGGTGACAGATGACCTCGGGGTCAATTCCTGGCATCTCCTGCGGTGTCCAGGCAAAAATGTCCATGTGGTCCTTCAAAAAGTCCACCAATTCCTTCTCCTCCTGTTCGGCCAAATTCTCGCCAATCAAGAAATACCTCTCCGGGTCGCCTTCGTCAACTTGTATCTTCTTCAGTCCCTCAACAACCTTCTGGTTTGGGTCATCCCCCACGTCTTCCAAGGTCGGCTGATCGGGTACCTCCACAGTCTGTACGTACTGAGGTTTCGGTGCTCCATTTAAAATCATATTGAAGCATTGATCAGCCACCCTTTGGTCTCCCCTGATCATCTCAATGCCGTCTGGCCCTGGGAATTTGATTTTCTGATGGTAGGTGGACGGTATTGCTTTCATCATGTGCATCCACGTTCTGCCTATAATCACATTATAGGTGGATGGAAGATCTACCACTAGAAAATCAGTCTTGAGGACAGTCGATCCTGCTCGTACTGGTAGGGTCACCTTTCTCAGCGACCACACTGGGTGTGAGCTGAAGCCGACCAGCGGTGTCAAGCTCTTCTTGAGGCTTCCAACAGGCAGGTTCATTTTTCTGAAGGTGCTGTAATACATGATCTCAGTGCTCGCCCCTTGGTCCACCAAAATCTTTTCTACGTCATACTCCCATATTCGTAGGGTAACGACCAAAGCGTCGTTTCTACATCATACTCCCCTATTCGTAGGGTAACGACCAAAGCGTCGTTTCTACATCATACTCCCCTATTCGTAGGGTAATGACCAAAGCGTCGTTGTGTGGAAGAGTGACTCCCTCCAAGTCTTTATCGAAGAATGTTATGGGAAGCTCTATTACTTCTTCTTCCCTCGACCGCTTCAAGCCGACCTCCAACGCCTACTGTGATCCACTCAATCGGCGTACATGCCGTACTTCGTTGCTCGTGTAAGGGACCGCTAATCCATGTATCATATGGACGGTCTCTTTTGGGGGTTTGTCACAGTCCAAATCCTCGTTTTGCTCCATGCACTGCTGCTCGTCTGCCAAAAATTCCTTCAGGTGTCCTGCGGCTACTTGCTCATCTAGGAACTTTTTGTATTCCATGCAATCCTCAGTCATATGGCCCCAATCTCAATGGTAGCTACAATGCTAGTTGGTGGCTCTTCTCTTCTGAGGGTTCCCAGTCATCTTTGGGGGCCGCCTAAACCATGGCTGGTCTTTGATATGGTACAACATCTTATAGATCGGCATGTTGAATGCTGCCAAGACATTAAAGTAGGATTTTGGATCCGGGACATCCTTCCTCCCCGTTCCAAATTCTTTTCTGCCAGTGTTGTATTCCTTCTTATATACTTTGGTTTCCAGAGGTCTCCTTGGGGGCGTCTGGAGTCGTCCTGACACAATCATGCCTCCTGATCGGATGATGTCATCCTCTACCCGGGTGTGCTCTTGGATTCTCTCCATAACTTTAGCAACGGTCTTGACCGGGTGCATAGTAAGTGATTCTCGTAACTTGCTATGCATGGGTAGGCTTTTTTTGAATGTTGTCAGAGCGTACTCTTCACTGCAGTTTTCAATCTCGTTGAAAGCTTCCCAATACCTTTTGGCGTACTCCCTCAAGGCCTCCTCGTCGTTCTTCCTCATTGCCATCAAGACATCAAAAGTCTTTGGGGCAGCACGGCTTGTGAGAAATCATGCACAGAACTTCTCAGCAAGCTGAGCCCAACAAAGTATTGACCCCGCAGGTAGCTTGTGATACCAACTGAGCGCCACCTTTCCGAGACTGGAAGGGAACATCTTGCACAACATGGCATCATCGTTCTCGTGCATGAACATGGCCTGCTGATAGAGTTGGATATGCATGACGGGGTCAGTGTTCGTTTCGTAGAGCACGAACGTGTCGTGCTTGACCCTGCTTGGCATCCCTTCCGTCCTAATCCAATAGGCTAGGGAGAGGCCGCTATTTGCCCTAAGGCTTCCTTTGCTGCCTCTCATGCAGTTTTTGGGCCACCTTCTGGGCGAGCGTCCCCATAACGATCCCTGGCCCTTTGTTCGTTGGACCCAGATCTCTCGTATCTGTCCCTCGCATGTTTCTTTCCACCCCTTCTCGTGGGAGTGGCTCCTCTCTCTCCTTTTTCATGGAGACTCCTTCCTTCCTGTGGACAAATTTTCTCATGGAAGTCGATCCTTGGCCCTCTTTGGTTCGTCCCCCCGCTGGATGGTATGGGAACGAGAGTGGAGGTCTTTTTCTGCCTCCTTAAGGCGCTGCTTCAAGTCCTCAACTTCCCGTTCTCGTCGGGCAAGTTGCCGTGCTAGTTTCGCGGCCTCTTATTCCCGCCAATCACGACTCTTCTCGTGGTCGCGAGATTTTTGGCCAGAGTTCCTCCCTTCACGTGGGGGACTTCGTCCTCTTCTTTCTCCTGAAGGGGACCGCTCTCTTTCGTACCTTACAGGGGTCGGGGACCGTCGGTGTCGGCCCCTGTACTTTGGTATCTCTTGTATCTTTTCATAACGCATTGATGCCTGGCCCTTTCGTGGCACAGTAAGGACCGTTGGTGTTTGCTTCCCTTTTTTCGCCGGTGACGTGATTAACCCGTCGTCTCGTGACGTTTCACGCCTGGGAGTTGGAAACACAGGTTCTGATGCAACCATGGATTGATTTTTCTCTTAATCACAAAAACAGAGCTTTTTTGTGCAGTTTCCCACAGACGGCGCCAATTGTAGAGGGTGGAATTCTGGAATCTGTTTGGTGCCTCTAAATGTGCAAGACAAAGAACAGTTAGAGCCCTTTGCCCTTCGTGGCAAAGACCCTCTGATGCTTAAGTAAGTATGGGGATACTAATTAAGCCAAGAACAATGCATATAACAGTGTGCTATAGTGTACCTTTTACCGTAGGCATAGTGCATGTATTTCCATGGGGAGCAGCACGCGCGAAAGCATTTTCAGGGGAGCTGACGCTATCCTCCCTGAAGAGCAGAGCCCCGTCCGGGCGAGCAAGCACCGGAGTCCAAGCTGTAGGGGCCGAACTGCGAGTGGAGAGGCAAGCGGGGGTCTGCTCGGTCCGTTGCCTGCCGGTGAGCGGTTGCTGAGGAGGAGAGTAACTCTCCTCCAGAGGTCTCTTCTCGGCCTGCCTCTCGGTGAGGTCTATCACACTTGAAGCAGGGGGAGTGGCGATGAACCCTGGAGGCGGGGGTGGCGAGTTGGAGGAAGAGATACCTAAGTCAAGAATGCTGAGGAGGTTGATCGGTTGGTCAGGCATGTTGACGATGCGGGACGGCTCTGGGGATGACGAGTAACCACGGGATGAAGACGAGCTGTGATAGTCGTCCACTTGTTGCTCAAGGTCTTCTTCTGAGCCCCTACCCGATGTGCTCGGCTCTGAACCTCTGGTTAGGATCGGGATAGCTGTAACAATCTCTTCCCTGCTTGCTATGGTTACTTGGTGGTTAGGGTCGGGCCTGGTACCTTGAGGACGACGGGTTCCACCTCCTCTGAAAGGATTCCTTCTTCTCACTCTACGTCAGCCGAGTTCAGCTGGAGTGCTGGATAAGGTGACTGGGCGAGCTGGGGGCCAAGGGCGGCGAGTGCGATGGTCACCTTCTCGTCTAACACCACCCCAATAGGTTGGAGTGTAGCCGAGCAGAATGTGAGGAGCTCGGCCCAGTCCAACGGGGACAGGCTCAATCCCGTCGAACAGGAGCACTTGAGCAATCTGGTCGCGGTCAAGCTGGTTATGGTCAAGGTTGTAGCTGGCACCTAGATTCTCGGCTGTAGAATGGGGAAATACCAAATTAGCAAAACATCCCGAGAAAAAAGCAAATATGGAGCAAGGAAAAAAGAATTAAGGACAGAAACTAACGTGGGCCGGTGCCAGGTAGAGGGATACGCCATGAGATGGGGTTACCCTCAAGGGTTCTAGGCTCCCAGTTTCCAGTCACCACAAGGTAATCATTTTGTTTGCCCCTCGTCAAGTTGGGGAGGTCGGTAATTAATTGTTGTTCCCTCTTCCTCGCCTTGAGGTAGTAGGTACCATCAGCAGTGCCAACAACAGAGTACATCCTAACTCGTAAGGATGTCGTACCATCCTAGGTTAAAATTGATAACCTTGTTAAGGGCGACTATGCCCAAAACAACTCGAACAAAGTTTGGGCACATCTGGATAGGACTAAGACGACATCGCTCACTAACCTCACAGAAAAAGGGGTTGAACGGAAATTTCAGGCCACATTCGGTAATGAATATGATAAGAACATGGATTTTCCCATCTACTTGGTCAAAATCCGGCAAAGTGCGGGGGCCTGGAATGCTAAGGTGAACGTCGGCGGGAATGTTGTGATCCCGCCGGAATTACCTCATCTTCTCCTCTGAGTTAACTAGGTCTAAAAGTTTTCCCATGTCTGTAGAGCCCTAAGCAAAAAACGGAAAAGGAGATGGAAACAACGACGAAGGGAAAAATTAGGGACTTACAGATGGAGTAAGGGATCCTAAGGGAGGTTTTTTCGGCAACAAAGAACGAAGCGAAAATTGGCGTAGAGCTTACTGCTACGAAAATGGCGAAAAAGGGGCTTCTTTTTTTCTCTCTCTCTTCTCTGAAATGAAAAGTGCAGGTGAGGGGGAAAGTGAGGAGTTTTTGACACTTTAAAACAATGCAATAATGGCCACGCACGAAAAACAAGGGAAAAGGGGGGTGTAACGCACAGAAATATCCCATCAACCGTCCTTTGGTCTTATCGCATATACAGCGTGTCTCACATCACATTAAATGCAAAAGCATTTGTGCCCCCCACGTGATGGGCAGCGGCATGCGAAGAGTCAGACCTCAACAGAGGCCCAACCAATTACAAGCCAGCTCGGTGAAAGCTCCGAACATCACTCTAACGGTGATGATCAGAGCTGGGGAGCAATTGGAGAGGGTAAAACCCACATTGCCTCTAGGTGCTCTAGCTCGGCCATACAACGAGGATATACCCTACAGGGGAGCCGAGCTAGAGAGGCCACTAGTAAGGCCAGGCACACAATACGTGGTCGACCATGGCACCACGATAAGGTGCATGGTTAGGACCGAGCTACAAATAGCTCGGTCATGGGGTCTACAAACCAGCAACAATACAGCCGTCCCACGTGGCAGCACGGCTACATCGTTATTAAGTTAACAGAGCGGCAGGGCATTCTGGAATGGTCTAGAATACTCTCTTATGTGATAAGAGGCGTATCCCGTGATTCAAGGGAATGACGTGAGCATTCCATATCGGATAAGGAATGAAGAATCCTATTGAGAGTCATATTGCACAAACATATGGGAGTAAGTCTTATATGGAAAGGAATCCCATTAACCATGGAAGACCAGTACGGTAATGACACTGTGCCTAATAGGGTGAATCCTATTAGGAAGGGTTTCCTAACGTGATAAGGAAACAAGGGCAACAAGGACCCTCAATAAATAAGCTAACCTACACCTATAAATACAGGCATCATGCCCATAGTAAAAGGTACGCTATAGCACACTGTTGTATGCATTGTTCTTGACTTAATTAGTATCCCCATACTAACTTAAGCATCGGAGGGCTTTTGCCGCGAAGGGCAAAGGTGCTCTAACTGTTCTTTGTCTTGCAGATTTAGAGGCACCATACAGATTCCAGAATTCTACCCTCTACATCGACCATGCCATAATTTAGAAAACTCAAGCATATACTCAGAAGTTGTGTTCATTTCATTGATATCCGGAGAGGCCGGAACCTTAGTCACACCCGTAGAGGCCGGAACCTTAATCAGTACATTCATTTTGAACATGCCATTAACCAAGTGTAGAGGGTGGATTTCCCCTATCTTCATGATGCCTCTAGATCTGCAAAATAAGGAACGGTTAGAGCACCTTTGCCCTTGATGGCAAAGGCCCTCCGATGCTTAAGTTAGTATGGAGATACTGAACAAGCCAAGAACAATGTGTATACCAATGAGTTACAGCATACCTCTCACCGTAGGCATAATGCATGTATTTATAGCCATAGGTTAGCTTGCTGATCAAGGGGCCTCGTTGCCCTAGTTTCCTTATCACGTTAGGCAACCCTTCCTAATAGGATTCCCCCCATTAGGTACAGTGGGATTACCGTACTGGTCTTCCATGGTTAATGAGACTCCTTTCCATATAGGACTTATTCTCATATGTTCGTGCAATATGACTCTCATTAGGATTATACATCCCTTATCCGATATGAAATGCTCACGTCATTCCTTTAAACCATGGGATACGCCTCTTATCACGTAAGAGAGTATTCTAGATTATTCCAAAACGCATTGCCATTCTGCTAGTTCAATAGCGGTGCAGCCGTGCTGCCACATAGCTTGGTTGTATTGTTGTTGGGTTGTAGACCCTATGACCGAGCTATTCGTAGCTCGGTCCTGACCCTGCACCTTATCGTGGTGCCATGGTTGACTATGTATTGCGCGTCTGGCCCTACTTGTGGCTTCTCTAGCTCGGCTCCCCTGTAGGGTACATCCATGTTGTATGGCCGAGCTAGGGTACCTAAGAGGGAGTGTGGGTTTTACCTTCTCCAATTGCTCCCCAGCTCTGATCACCACCGTTAAAGTGATGTTCAGAGCTCGCACCGAGCTGACTCGTGATTGGTTGGACCCGCTGCAGAGGTCTGACCCTGCACATGGCCTCTCCATCACGTGGGAGGCACAAATGCTTTTTGCATTTAATGCGATGTGATGCACGTTGTACAAGTGATAAGACCAAAGGACGGTTCAGTGCGATATTCCCCCGTTGTCCTCGTTTTTCATGCAGCGTCATCTGTACACCGTTTCAAGACAAATAAACCTTCCATCTTTCCCCCCATTTCTATTTACATTCTAGAGAGAAAGAGAGAATAGAACGAAGCCCTCATTTCTCCATTTTCGTAGCAGTCAAGCTCCACGCAAGTTTCCATCTCACTCTCCGTCGTCGGAAAATCTCTACTAGGCACACCCACTTCGTCTGTAAGTCCTTGATTTTCTTCCATCATTATCTTCCTTTTATCCCTCTCACTTAGGGTTTCTACCATGGTGAAGCTAATAGGGCTAGTAAACACGCCTAAAAAAATGGCAGCATTCTGGCGGGATCACAACATTCCCACCGGCGTTCACCTTTAGCATCCCAGGCCCTCGTTCTCTGCCGGAGTACGATCAGGTCGACGGGAAGATTCATATCCCCATCGTTTTCATTACTGAGGGCGGTCTAATATTCCCCCTTGACCCCCTCCTCTGCGAAGTCTGTGAACGATGTAGGTTAAGCCCTATCCAAATGTGCCCGAATTTTATTCAGATCGTTTTGGGCGTAGTCGCCCTCAACAAGGTTATTAACTTCAATCTAGGGTGGTACGACATCCTAAGGGTATACTCCGCCGTCCCTACCGCCGATGGCACATATTACCTCAAGGCAAGGAAGAAGGAACAACAACTGATTACAGACCTCCCCAACTCAGTGAGAGGAAAGCAAGTTGATTACCTCGTGGTGACTGGGGGTTGGATGCTTCGACCCCTGAGGGCAACCCTATCCCTTGGAGATTCCACTGCCCGGCACGGGTCCACGTTAGTCCCTTCCCTTGCTCGCCTTGATTTCCGACGTTTGTACTGTGTTTCAATATTTTATCTCTAACAGTGTCCATATTGTCCCTTGTTGCAGCGGAAAATTTGAGTGCGAGCTATAATCTCGACCGCAGCAAGCTCCACCGCGACCAAATCGCCTAAGCACTCCTGTTCGACGGTTTTCACCCCGTTCCTATGGGACTTGGACGAGTTGCGCACATATTGCTCGGCTATACTCCAACGTACTGGGGCAGAGTCAGACGAGAAGGCGACCACCGCACTCGCCGTCCTTGGCCTCCCGCACATCTAGTCATCCTCTCCAGCACCCCTGCCGAGCTCGGTCGACGCCGGCTGAGAAGAAGGAATCCCTTTAGAGGTGGTGGAACTCGTCGCTCCCAACCTGTGCCAAACCAGCAGCAGGTGACCATTGCCCATAGGGAGGAGGTCATCACCGCAATCCCCATTATCACCAGGGGTTCAGAGCCAAGCACTTCCAGGAGGAGCCCTGACGGTGACATCCTCCAAGAAGTCGACGATTACCACAACTCGTCCTCATTGCACGGGTATTCCCCTTCACCCGAGCCTTCTCTCATTCCCCCTCAACAAAACATGCCAATCTAGCCTACTAGACGTGCTAGACGTGGATGGTGAGTCCACTGGCGACACTCCATGCCCCCAGGCTTTGGGCCCAACACCGCTCTAGTTCCTCAAGACATTGTTGACCTCACCGCGAGGCAACAGGAGAAGAGGCCATTGGAAGTGGGTTCCTTTCCTCCCCTCCAGCCTCCCAGTTCTAGACAGTGCACCGAGTATCATCTCGTCGCCAGCTTCGCAGCCCTGCTCCTTCCCTCTGGGCCCCCGTCCTTGCTCTCCCTGACGAGGCCCTTTTGACTGAGAAGGACAGTGTTAGTTCTCGCGAGAACGCCTTCGTTGTGGCCAAAGCTGTCATCCCCATTGATATGGAAAAAGAGAGGGGGAGCTCATATGACAAGCTGTTGAAGACTGGTCTTCAGTCAAGCATCAAGGTAAGAACTTGTTTGAGGTCTTCTGCTTTCATTCCTTTATTTCTGCTAGCATGTTCCTCTTTTGCTAAGTCAATTGTGTTACCTGTTGTGTTTGTGCCGAGCAGGGGATGCAGAAGATGATTGTTGGTCTTGAGCCGACACGGGACAGCGAAAAGGACTTTAAGAAGGAGATTGCCACGCTGACCAAAAGGGCGGAGAAGGCTAAGAAGGACAGCGCGTTTCACACCGACTTATGGAGAGATGCCAATAAAGAAAATGACGAGCTGAAGGCTCAACTTGAAGCTCTCAAGAAACAGGCGGAGGAGAACGAGCTGGCCCTTCGTCGCGAGCTGAAGCAAGCTCAGGAGGCGGTTAGTGATGGAGATACTCCCTCTTGAGAGCCCTAGCTCAGCCATGCAGCGTGGATGTACCCTACAGGGGAGCCGAGCTAGAGAGGCCACGAGTGGGGCCAGACGCGCAATACATAGTCAACCATGGCACCACGATAGGGTGCAGGGTCAGAACCGAGCTACGAGTTACGCTCGGTCATAAGGTCTACAAACCAGCAACGATACAGCCGTCCTACGTGGCAGCACGGCTACATCGCTATTAGGCTGACAACACGGCAGAACGTTCTGGAACAGTCCTGAATTCTCTCTTACGCGATAAGAGGTGTATCCCGTGAAATAAGGGAATGCGTGAGCATTCCATATCAGATAAGAAATGTAGAATCCTATTGAGAGTCGTATTGCACGACCATATAGGAATGAGTCCTATATGGAAAGAAGTCTTATTAGCCATGGAAGACCAGTACAGTAATGTCACTATACCTAATAGGACGAATCCTATTAGGAAGGGTTTCCTAACGTGGAAAGGAAACTAGGGCAATAAGGACCCTTGGTCAGCAAGCTAACTCATACCTATAAATACATGCATTATGCCTACGGTGAAAGGTACGCTGTAACACACTGTTATATGCATTGTTCTTGGCTTAATTGGTATCTCCATACTAACTTAAGCATCGGAGGGCCTTTGCTAGCAAGGGCAAATGTGCTCTAACTGTTCCTTATTTTGCAGGTTTAGAGGTGCTATTGAGACACGTGAAATCCACCCTCTACAATTGCCGCCTTCTATGGGAAACTGCACAAAAAAGCTCTGTTTTTGTGATTAAGAAGAAAAGTCAATCCATGGCTGCATCAGAACCTGTGTTTCCTACTCCCAGGCGTGAAACGTCACGAGATGATGGGTTAATCACGCCGCTAGCAAAAACGAAAGGAAAGCAAACACCAACGGTTCCTACTGTGCCACAAAAGGGTCATGCATCAAGACGTTGTGAAAGGATACAAGAGATACCAAAGTAGGGGCCGACACCGACGGTCCCTGACCCCTGTAAGGTATGAAAGGGAGCGGACTCCTTCGGGAGAAAGAAGAGGTCGGAGTCCCCCACGTGAAGGGAGGAACTCTGGCCAAACATCTCGCGACCACGAGAAGAGTCGTGATCGGCGGGAGCAAGAGCCCGAGGAATTAGCACGGCAACTTGCCCGACGAGAACGGGAAGCTGAAGACCTGAAGTAGTGCCTCAAGGAGGCGGAAAAAGACCTCCACTCTCGTTCCCATACCATCCAGCAAGGGGAAGGACCAAGGAGGGCCAAGAATCGACTTCCACGAGAAAACTTGTCCACGGGAAGGAAGGAGTCTCCACGAAAAAGGAGAGAGAGAAGCCACTCCCACGAGAAGGAGGGTGGAAAGAAACATGCCAGGGACAGATGCGAGAGATCTGGGTCCAACGAGAAAAGGGCCAGGGATCGTTATGGTCCCGCCCGCCCAGAGGGTGGCCCAAAAACTGCACGAGAGGCAGCAAAGGAAGCCCTAGGGCAAATAGTGGCCTCTCCCCTAGCCTACTGGATTAGGACGGAAAGGATGCCGAGCAGAGTCAAGCACGGCACATTCGTGCTCTACGAAACGAACACTAATCCCGTCATGCATATCCAACATTATCAGCAGGCCATGTTCATGCACGAGAACGATGATGGCGTGTTGTGCAAGATGTTCCCTTCCAGTCTCTGGAAGGTGGCGATCAATTGGTATCACAAGCTACCTGCGGGATCGATACTTTGTTGGGCTCAACTTGCTGAGGAATTCTGTGCACGATTTCTCACAAGCCGTGCTGCCCCAAAAACTTTTGATGTCTTAACGGCAATGAGGCAGAACGACGAGGAGACCTTGAGGGAGTATGCCAAGAGGTACTGGGAAACTTTCAACGAGATTGAAAACTGCAGTGAAGAGTATGCTCTGGCAACATTCAAAATAAGCCTACCCATGCATAGCAAGTTACGAGAATCACTTACTATGCACCCGGTCAAGACCGTTGCCAAAGTTATGGAGAGAATCCAAGAGCACGCCCGGGTAGAGGATGACATCATCCGTTCGGGAGGCAAGATTGTGTCAGGATTGCTTCAGACCCCCCCAAGGAAGCCTCTAGAGTCCAAGATGTATAAAAAGGAATACAACACTGGGAAGAAGGAGTTTGGAACGGGGAGGAAGGACATCCCAGATCCAAAATCCTACTTTAGTGTTTCGGCAGTGTTCAACATGACAATCTATAAGATGTTGTATCGTATCAAAGACCAGCCGTGGTTCAGAAGGCCACCAAAGATGACCGGGAACCCACAGAAGAGGAGAGCCACCAACCAGCATTGTAGCTACCACCGAGATTGGGGCCACATGACTGAGGATTGCGTGGAGTACAAAAAATTCTTAGACGAACAGGTGGCCGCAGGTCACCTAACGAAATTCCTGGCAGATGAGTAGCAGTGCACGGAGTAGCACGAAGATTTGGACTATGATAGACCCTCCAAAGGGACCCTCGAGTAATGAAATACGGCGTGTGCGCCGATTGAACGGAGCGCAACAGGCGTTGAAGGTCGGTTTGAAGCGGTCGAGAGAAGAGGAAGTCATAGAGCTTCCTATAACTTTTTTAGACAGCGATTTGGCGGGAGTCACTCTCCCACACAATGACGCCCTGGTGATAACCTTACGAATATGGGAGTCTGACGTGGAAAAGATCTTGGTGGACCATGGGGCGAGCACCGAGATCATGTATTACTGCACCTTCAGAAAGATGAACCTACCCGTGGAAAGCCTCAAGAAAAGCTTGACACCACTGGTCGGCTTCAGTTCACGTCCTGTGTGGCCATTGGGGAAAGTAACTTTACCAGTACGAGCAGGATCGACCGTACTCAAAACTGATTTCCTGGTAGTAGATCTACCGTCTACCTATAACGTGATTATAGGCAAGACGTGGATGCACAAGATGAAGGCAATACCATCCACGTACCACCAGAAGATCAAATTCCCAGGGCCGGATGGCATTGAGATGATAAAAGGAGACCCGAAGGTGGCTGATCAGTGCTTCAACATGATTCTGAGAGGAGCACCAAAACCTCAGTACGTGCAGACTGTGGAGGTACCCGATCAGCCGACCTTGGAAAACGTGGGGGGTGACCCAAACCAGAAGGTTCTTGAGAGACTGAAGAAGATACAAGTTGACGAAGGCGACCCGGAGAGGTACTTCTTGATCGGCGAGAATTTGACCGAACAGGAGGAGAAGGAATTGCTGGAATTCTTGAAGGACCACATGGACGTCTTTGCCTGGACACCACAAGAGATGCCAGGAATTGACCCCGAGGTCATCTGTCACCACTTGAACGTAGACCCACAACACAAACCAGTAATCCAGAAGAGGAGGAGATCAACACCACAACACGCAGACCCTGTGATCGAAGAAGTTGACAGGCTGCTCGAGGCAGATGCAATCAAAGAGGTGTACTACCCGGAATGGCTGGCCAACACTGTTGTGGTAAGGAAGAAAAATGGGAAGTGGAGAGTCTGTGTGGATTTTACCAGCCTAAATAAAGCATGCCTAAAGGACAGCTTTCCATTCCCCAGAATCGACCAGTTGGTGGATGCAACGGCAGGTTATGAAAGGATGAGTTTCCTTGACGCATACCGAGGATACCATCAAATAGCCATGTATGAGCCCGATCAAAAGAAGACTTCCTTTATGTCCCCAAGAGGTCTGTACTACTACAAGGTCATGCCTTTCGGGTTAAGGAACGCAGGAGCAACATACCAACGTTTGGCCACCATCATGTTTAAAGAACAGCTAGGCAAAACCATGGAGGTCTACATAGATGACATGGTAGTGAAAAGCAAGGTAAAACAAGGGCACCTGGCCAATCTGAAGGAGACCTTTGACATCTTGAGAAGATATAAGTTGAAATTGAATGCCTCGAAGTGTGCTTTTAGGGTCGGCTCTGGGAAGTTCTTGGGCCACTTGGTAACCAGGAGAGGGATAGAGGCTAACCCCGATCAAATCACCGCTTTGAGGAGTCTAGAGATTCCCAGGACTACGAAGGAAGTCCAGAAGTTGACAGGGATGGCAGCGGCATTGAATCGGTTTATTAGCAAATCCTCTGATAGATGCAGGCCCTTCTTTCAGTTGCTAAAGAAGCGAGAGGGATATGAATGGGGAGCCGAGCAAGAGCAGGCGTTTGTAGAGCTAAAAACGTACTTATCTTCCCCACCTTTGCTCTCATTTCCAGATGTTGGGGAACCGCTTGTACTATACTTGTCTGTATCTGAGCATGTCGTTAGCTCGACACTCCTACGTGAGAGGGGGACCGAGCAAGCGCCCATCTACTTTGTAAGTAAAGTACTACTGGAGGCAGAGACGAGGTATTTGCCATTGGAAAAATTGGTGTATGCCTTGGTGACATCTTCAAGAAAGCTGCCGCACTATTTCCTAGCTCATCCAATTACGGTGTACACTTAGTACCTGCTAAGGGCAATACTTCAGCGGGCAGACTTATCTAGAAGGATCTCGAAGTGGTCTGTAGAGCTGAGCCAGTATAACATAGATTATTAACCAAGGACGGCCATAAGAGGCCAGCTCTTGGCGGACTTTGTGGCTGAATTCTCACCACGGGTGGCACCACCACCTCCACTCCACGAGAAGGAGTCAGGGCCCGAGATGCCCATACCAAGTGCCAACCAGGACCCAACAGAGTGGAGGCTCTTTGTTGATGGCTCGTCATGCAACAAAGGAGTGGGGGCAGGTGTTGTACTTATCTCCCCTGAAGGGTTGGTCCTGGAGCAAGCAATGAGATTTGGGTTTAGTGCAACAAATAATGTTGCCGAGTATGAAGCCTTGCTCGCCGGCCTTAGGAATGCTCGAGAGCTGAAAATTCAGAAATTAAGGGTATTTTGTGATTCTCAGTTGGTAGTGAATCGACTGTCAGGGGAGTACAGCGCACGCAGTGAAAAGATGGCGGCTTATGTGGAAACAGCCAAAGATTTGTTGGATAAGTTTGAGGTCGTCCATATCTAGCAAATTAGCTCTGGACAAAACGCTCATGCAGATTCACTCGCTTGCCTAGGATCAGCAGTACAAACAGAGTTTAATAGGTTGGTGAGCGTGGAATACCTCGGCGAGCCGAGCATTGGCATATCAGTAGAGGTTGTAATGGAGACTGGCCTTGGGCCGAGCTGGATGGACCCAGTTGTTACTTATCTGAAGGATGGAGTGTTGCCAGAGGACAAGAGGGAAGCTCAATAAAGGTCAAGACGGCTAGATTTTGGCTCTCCCCCGAAGGTAAGCTTTATAGAAAATCTTACTTAGGCCCTTATTTGTTGTGTGTGCACCCTGCCTTGGTGCAGAAATTTTTACACGAGATACATGCTGGGACGTGTGGTGGTCATACTGGAGCACGGTCCATAGCCCACCGAGCAATCTCGCAAGGGTATTGGTGGCCATACATGCAGGAGGACGCCAAGCTGTTTGTTAAAAAGTGTGAAAAGCGCCAAAGGTACTCACCCTTGATTCGAGCACCAGCGGAAGACCTCTTACCACTTACTAGTCCATGGCCATTTGCACAATGGGGATTGGATATCGTGGGTCCTCTCCCCATGGCAACATGGAAACAAAAATTTCTCTTAATTGGCACAGACTATTTTACTAAGTGGATCGAGGGTGCGGCCTTGGCAAAAATCACAGAAGCCATGGTCGAAAAATTTGTTTGGAATAAAATCATCACACGGTTTGGGGTCCCATACTCCATTATTTCAGACAATGGGTCTCAGTTTGGGAACAAATTCAAGGCCTTCTGTGCCCAGTATGGCATACGAAACTACTACTCCACCCCAACCTACCCTCAAAGCAACGGGCAGGCTGAAGCCTCAAACAAGTTCATCTTAAAAAGCCTTAAGAAGAGACTGGAGAGCAAGAAGGGCAAGTGGCCCGACGAGTTTCCCATCGTGTTGTGGGCCTACAGGACCACACCAAGAAGATCCATAGGTGAGAACCCTTATTCCCTTGCCTATGGTACTGAGGCTGTTATCCCGTTGGAGGTAGGTCTGCCAACCAACCGTACAACTTTGGTGGAGTCGGGGGCAACGATCAAGCCTTGGCCGAGCAGCTCGACTTGGCCGAGGAGCGGCGAGAACGAGCATTGATAACTTTGGCAGCCTACCAGGAGCAGCTGCGGAGGAGCTACAACAAAAAAAGTCCAGCCTAGGGAATTCAAGGTGGGAGACCTAGTCTTAAGGAAAGGGTTAGCCAATACAAAGGTTTCTTCTGATGGGAAGCTTGGACCGATTGGGAAGGTCCATACAAGATCACTGGCATAGCAGGAATTGGAGCATACAGATTGGCCGACCTGGACGGCTGTGCAGTTCCATGGCCATGGAATGTGTAAAACCTACGTAGGTTTTATCAGTAGCAAGTTGTGGCTACGAATACAGTCACAACGTTTTCCTGTTTTCGTTTTCTTTTATAAGTTATGAAATAAATAGGGCTCCACGAGAAGGTACCTTTAGTTTTATTTCCAGAATTTGCTGGCACGATTATTTCAAGGATTATTTTTTATCAGATTATGAATAAAATCTCACTTTTACATCCATCTGTGTTTACTGAGTTTGGAAATATGGATTAGCACGTAGATGCTCAAACCATATTGGGGAGCAGTGCGTACGTATGCTCAAACCATATTGGGGAGCAGTGCGTACATGCTGCACCCATAAGTTTTGACAAATAAATTGCAAACGAAGAATTGCGCAATTTTTCCTAAGTACGAATAAACTTAGCAGCAAACGAACACTTGCTTGACTTTCTCTAAGTACGAATATGCTTAGAAGCAAACGACGAATTGCTTAAATACACATATACTTAGCTGCAAACGAAGAATTGCTTAAGTACGAATATACTTAGTTGCAAACGAATATTTGCATAGTTTGGAGCAAACGAAAAATTGCTTGGTATTTTCTAAGTACAAATATGCTTAGATACAAACGACAAATTTCATAGGTTGTGGTAAGCGAATAAATACTCGAGTTTGATTACTAAATACAAGCATACTTAGTTCACCTACAAAGTACAAAACCCTTAGCCAATTTTGTAAGTTCATAGTTACGTACGAAGGAGCTTAGCTCTGTGAATTACAAGCAGTGTACGAGCAAATTGAAAGGCCACCAGGGGCCGTGAAGAAAGCATTCGTCACAAGAAATTGAAAGCAGCTAAAGTACTTCAAGGGATTACAAGGCCACGAACGACCACAGTATGCCACGCATGGCAGTAAAAGGGATGTCAAGTGGCTTGCTCATTCTCTGGGAGGACTTGCTGGTCTGAGTTCGGCTCTTCCATAACCTCCGGATCATCCACACCTTCCTTCTCAACAGTGTCAGCCTCAGTGGACTTGGTAGCATCAGCTGGGGGGAGCTCGGAGTTAGCAGGCGGAGTTTGGCCGTGCTGCAGGTCTGTCGTGGGCTGGCCTGGGAGATGCCTATTCACCCAGTGGGGGGAGTCCTTAGGGACCCCCAGCACGGTGAGGCATTTCTCCCAGCTGGCATTCCATATTGCGCTCTTCACAAAGAGCATTTGGCCCACGTAACTCGCCGTCGCTTCACGCACACCCCTACTGCGAGCCTCCTCCGCTGCTGTCTTGGCCTGCTCCAGTTCTTTTTGCAGGACCAGCTCCGTTTCCTCCACTCTCTTTTTCATGGCCTCCAGCTCGACCTTCTGCTTATCATTTTCCTCGTTAGCTTCCCTCCATATTCGGGCATGATAGGCGTTGTCATTCTCGGCCCTCTTCTGAAGGGCGGCTATCTCTTTCTTCATTTCCTTTTCGTGGTCCCGAGCTCGCTCGAGACCGACGAACATCTTCTGCATCGCCTACACGAACAGTCAGGCACGTCTTTTAAATCAGTAAGGGGAGAATGGACGATAAAGAGAAGCTGACAGAAACAAATAAACACTAAATTACCTTGATGTTGGCTTGAAGACCAGTCTTCAGCAGTTTGTCGAACGAATTTCCCTTTTCTTTCTCCACGTCAGTGGGGAGTAGCACGGCTTGAGCAAGAGCAAAGGCATTTTCGGGAGAGCTCACACTGTCTTCCCTAGTAAGCAGAGCACCGTCAGGGCACGCGAGCACCGGTGCCCAGGTATTAACGGGCGAGTTGCGAGTGGAGCGACGGGAAGGAGTGTGCTCGATCCTCTGTCTAGTGGTCGGTGGTTGGTGGGATGAAGAGTCCCCCTCTAGGGGCCTTTTCTCTCCCTGCCTCTCAGTGAGGTCAATCACGTCGGAAGAAGGAGGAGTGGTGGAAAGGCCAAGGTTGGGAGGAAGAGTAGGCATATCGTTGGGAGCAATACCTAGGTCAAGGATGTTGAGGAGGTTGATCGGCTGTTCAGGCATGTCAGCGACGGAAGATGGCTCGAGGGAAGGAGAGTAGCCGTGGGACGAAGATGAGCTGTGGTAATTGTCTACCTGTTTCTCGAGGTCTTCTCCCGAGTCCCTACCAGATGTGCTTGGCTCTGAACCTCTGGTTAGGATGGGGATCGCGGTAAGGATTTCTTCCCGTGAGGCAATAGTCACGTGTTGCGAGGTATTGGCCCTGGTGTTTCTTGGACGGGTCGTACCACCTCCTCTAAAGGGATTCCTGCTTCTAACCCTGCGGTGGCCGAGCTCGGCAGGAGCACTAGGAAGGAGTACGAGTCAAGCAGGAGGCCAAGGATGGCGAGTGCGAGCTTCACCTCCCCTTCTAACGCCTCCGCAGCGCGGCCGAGCCCAACTGGAACAGGTTCGAAACCGTCGAACAGGAGGGCAGCTGCAAGTTGGTCTTGGTGTAGTTGGCTGTGGTCAAGCCAATAACCTTCGCTTAGGTTGGAAGCTGTAAAACAACGGAGGAATCAATTAGTGCAGATGAACACATGAACGAATAAAAACAAAAGTGCAAAAATACGGAGCACAGGGGTAAGGACTGACGCGGTCCTGAGCCGATCACTGGGATTTTCCAGGGAATAGGGTTGCCCTCTGCAGTTTTGGGCATCCAATCCCCTGTCACCACAAGGAAATCGTTTTGCTTTCCCCTTACTGAATTAGGGAGATCGGTGATTAACTGCTGCTCTCTATTCCTCACCTTAAGGTAGTAGGTACCGTCGGCGGTGGAGACGACGGAGTATAACCTAAGGATGTCAAACCATCCCAATGTGAAATTGATCACTTGGTTTAGGGCGACTACACCCAAAACGACCCGAATGAAGTTCGGGCACATTTGCATCAAGTCTAGCCTACATCTTTCACTAACCTCGCAAAGGAACGGGTCCAAGGGGAATTTCAAGCCACACTCAGTAATAAACATAATGGGAATATGGATTTTTTCATCGGTTTGGTCTAAATCTGGTAAGGTGTTGGGGCCTGGAACACTAAAATGGACACCGGCAGGGATATTGAAGTCCCGCCAGAATTTCTCCATTTTTTCAGAAGAGCGAGCTCTAGAAGTTTGCCCATGGCACTAAAACCCTAGATGACAGAAAAGAAAGAAGACGAAGGTATTCTGAAAAGCTGAGAGAGACTTACAGGCGAAAAGGGGAGTTTCTAGGAGAGTTTTCCGGTGATAGAGAACGAAGTAGGAACTGACTCGACGCTTGAAAACGAAGAAAATGACGAGATACAGGCTCTGTTTTCTCTCTCCTTGCTTTGGGGTAGAATGTGCAGATGAAAGGGGGAAATGTGAAAGGTTTTGCGATTTGAACTGGAATAATGATGATACTGCACGAAAAACGGGGAAAAAGGGGGTGTCACGTACGAACACGTCTCTGAACCGTCCTTTGGCTTTATCAAGTATGCAGTGCACGTCACATCGCATTAAATGCAAAAGTAGTTTGTGCCCCCCACGTGAGGGGAGAGGCCATGTGAAGGGTCAGGCCTAAGTAATAGGCCCAACCAATCACAAGTTAGCTCGGTACGAGCTCTGAACATCACTACAACAGTGATGGTCAAAGCTGGGGAGCAATTGGAGAGGGTAAAACCCATACTCCCTCTTGAGAGCCCTAGCTCGGCCATGTAGCATGGATGTACCCTACAGGGGAGCCGAGCTAAAGAGGCCACGAGTGGGGCCAGGCGCACAATACATAGTCAACCATGGCACCACGATAGGGTGCAAGGTCAGAACCGAGCTACGAGTTAAGCTCGATCATAAGGTCTACAAACCAGCAACGATACAGCCGTCCTACATGGCAGCACGGCTACATCGCTATTAGGCTGACAGCACGGCAGAACATTCTGGAACAGTCCTGAATACTCTCTTATGCGATAAGAGGTGTATCCCGTGAAATAAGGGAATGACGTGAGCATTCTATATCAGATAAGAAATGTAGAATCCTATTGAGAGTCGTATTGCATGACCATATGGGAATGAGTCCTATATGGAAAGAAGTCTAATTAGCCATGGAAGACCAGTACAGTAATGTCACTATACCTAATAGGACGAATCCTATTAGGAAGGATTTCCTAACGTGGAAAGGAAACTAGGGCAATAAGGACCCTTGGTCAACAAGCTAACCCATACCTATAAATACATGCGTTATGCCTACGGTGAAAGGTACGCTGTAACACACTGTTATATGCATTGTTCTTGGCTTAATTAGTATCTCCATACTAACTTAAGCATCGGAGGGCCTTTGCTAGCAAGGGCAAAGGTGCTCTAACTGTTCCTTATTTTGCAGGTTTAGAGGTGCTATTAAGACACGTGAAATCCACCCTCTACAAGTGATGCTCATGACAGAGGCGTGCTGGAGGCTACACAAAATTACGTGGGCCAGATGCCCACTATCAAAAGGACTATTTGGAACACGAGCTGGGAGAAGTGCTTCACAGTGTTGGAAGTCCCCAAGGACTCCCTTACTGGGCAAACAAGCACTTCCCTAGGCAGCCCCCAGTAGTCGACCAGCCCCCTCATGCTCGTCCGGAACTCCCTCCCTCCAACGTTACTCCAAATGCCGGTGAAGGTACACCCGTTGATGCCGACTCCACTTAAAAAGAGGGTGATGTTGGCACGGAGATCGAGGAGGATCCCAGCTCAGATCCCCAGGACCCTTTCGAGCCTGCAGATGGTGAGGGTACAACTTAGTTCTTTCCATTTACTCTGCTCGCCCTGCGTGGCGTTAGTTGGCCGCCTGTGGCCGTGTGATACTTGGTTGCTGCTAGAGTGTTATTATACTTGTCTTTTGCTCGTTTATGTTTGCAAGCCCGACCCTGGTGGCCGTTTAATTGGTGAATGGCTTCGTTTCTTTTGAAGAATATTCATACTTAGTTGCAGTATTACTTGCAACATATAAGTGAAAGTTTTTTTTCCGTTCTTATAAAACTTGCCAAACCAAGTGTTTTCGTACCTAAGTGTATTCGTACTTAGTGATCAAAATTGAGTAATTATTCGTTTACTGCAATCTACGCACATTTTTGCGAATTCCCAAGCATTCTCGTACTCAGAAATCATCAAGCAATTTTTCGTTTGCTACTGACTTATGCAAATATTCATTTGCAACTAAGTATATTCGTACTTAGAAAATTCGTGCAATTTTTCATGTTGTGATATCCTAAGCGTTCTTGTACTTAGAAAATACCAAGCAATTTTTCGTTTGCAACTAATTATATTCGTACTTAGCAAATGCTAAGCAATTCTTCGTTTGCTTCTAAACATATTCGTATTTCGAAAAAATCAAGCAAGTTTTCATTTGCTACTAAGTGTATTCGTACTTAGAAAAACTCAAGCGATTCTTCGTTTGCAATTTAGTTGTCAAAACTTATGGGTGTAGCATGTACACTCTACTCCCCAATATGGATTGAACATCTACGTGCTAATCCATATTTCCAAACTACGTAACCACAGATGGATGCAAAAGTGAGATTTTATTCATAATCCGACCAAAAATATCCTTGAAATAATTGTACCACCAAATTCCGAAAACAAAACTAAAGGTACCTTCTCGTGGTGCCCTATTTATTTCATAACTCTTGTAAAAAAAAAACAAGAAAACGTTGTGACTGTATTCGTAGCCACAACTTGCTACTGATAAAACCTACGTAGGTTTTGCACATTCCATGGTCGTGGGACTGCACAGCCGTCCAGGTCGACCAATCTGTATGCCCCTATCCCAGCTATACCAGTAATCTTGTATGGCCCTTCCCAGTTCGGCCCTAGCTTCCCATCAGAGGAAATCTTAGTGTTAGCCAAAACTTTCCTCAACACGAGGTCTCCAACTTTAAATTCTCTGGGCTGAACTTTTTTATTGTAACTCCTCCTCAGTTGCTCTTGGTAAGCTGCCAAAGTTATCAATTCGCGTTCTCTCCGCTCCTCGACCAAGTCGAGTTGCTCGGCCAGGGCTTAATTGTTGTCCCCCGACTCCACCAAAGTTGTACGGTTGGTTGGCAGACCTACCTCCAATGGGATAACAGCCTCAGTGCCATAGGCAAGGGAATAAGGGGTCTCACCTGTGGATCTTCTCGGTATGGTCCTGTAGGCCCAAAGCACAATGGGCAACTCGTCGGGCCACTTGCCCTTCTTGCTCTCTAGTCTCTTCTTAAGGCTCTTTAAGATTGACTTGTTTGAGGCCTCTGCCTGTCCATTGCTTTGGGGATAGGCTGGGGTGGAATAGTAGTTTCGTATACCATATTGGGCACAGAAGGCTTTGAACTTGTTCCCAAATTGTGACCCATTGTCTGAAATAATGGAGTATGGGACCCCAAACCGTGTGATGATTTTATTCCAAACAAACTTTTCGACCATGGCTTCCGTGATTTTTGCCAAGGCCTCACCCTCAATCCACTTAGTAAAATAGTCCGTTCCAATTAAGAGAAATTTTCGTTTCCCCGTTGCCATGGAGAGTGGACCCATGATATCCAAACCCCACTCAGCAAATGGCCATGGACTAGTTAATGGCAAAAGATCTTCAGCTGGTGCGCAGATCAAAGGTGAGTACTTTTGGCACTTCTCGCATGTTTTGACAAACAGCTTTGCATTCTCTTGCATGTATGGCCACCAATACCCGTGCGAGATTGCTTGGTGGGCTATAAACCGTGCTCCAGTATGACTGCCACATGTCCCAACATGTATTTAGAATTTATGTACCAAGGCAGGGTGCACACACAACAAATAAGGGCCTAAATAAAATTTCTATAAAGTTTACCTTCTGGGGAAAGCCAACATCTAGCTGTCTTGACCTTTATTTTGTGTGCCTCCCTCCTGTCTTCTGGCAACGTACCATCCTTTAAATAAGCAACAACTGGGTCAATCCAGCTCGGCTCAAGGTCAGTCTCCATCACAACCTCTGCTGATCTGCTAATGCTCGGCTTGCCAAGGTATTCCACAATCACCGACTTTTTAAACTCTGTTTGTACTGCTGATCCTAGGCAAGCGAGTGAATCCGCATGAGCGTTCTGGCCTGAGCTAATTTGCTGGATATGGACGACCTCAAACTTATCCAACAAATCCTTGGCTGCTTCCACGTAAGCTGCCATCTTTTCACTCCTTGCGGTGTACTCCCCTGATAGTTGATTTACCACCAACTGAGAGTCACAAAATACCCTTAGCTTATGGACTTTCAATTCCTGAGCATTCCTTAGGCCGCCGAGCAAGGCCTCGTATTCGCAACATTGTTCGTTGCACTGAACCCAAATCTTAATGCCTGTTCCAGGACCAACCCTTCAGGGGAGATGAGCACTATACCTGCCCCCGCTCCTTTGTTGCATGACGAGCCATCAACAAAGAGCCTCCATTCCATTGGGTCCTGGGCATCTCGGGCCCTGACTCCTTCTCGTGGAGTGGAGGTGGTGGTGCAACTTTTGGTGAGAATTCAGTCACGAAGTCTGCCAAGACTTGTCCCTTTATGGTCGTCCTTGGTTGATAGTCTAAGTTATACTGGCTCAGCTCTACTGACCACTTCGAGATCCTCCCAGACAAGTCTGCCCGCTGAAGTATTGCTTTTAACGGGTGCTCCATATACACCGTAATCGGATGAGCAAGGAAATAATGGGGAAACTTCCTCGACGCTATCACCAAGGCGTACACAAGTTTCTCTAGTGGCAAGTACCTCGTCTCCGCGTCCAGAAGTACCTTACTTACAAAATAAACGGGTGCTTTCCCAGTCCCCCTTTCTCGTTGGAGTATCCGAGCTAACGGCGTGCTCGAATACGACCAAATATAATATAAGCCGTTCCCCTGCATCAGGAGATGAGAGCAAGGGCGGGGAAGATAAGTATGCCTTGAGATCTACAAACGCCTGTTCTTGCTCGGTTCCCCACTCGTACCCCTCTCTCTTCTTTAATAACTGAAAGAAAGGCCTGCACCTATCTGAGGATTTGCTTATGAATCTATTCGGTGTTGCTGCCATCCCCGTGAGCTTCTGGACTTCTTTCGTAGTCCTGGGGCTCTCAAGATTTTGTAAAGCCGTGATCTGATCCGGGTTTGCTTCTATTCCTCTTCTGGTTACCAAGTGGCCTAAGAATTTCCCAGAGCTGACCCCAAAAGCATACTTTGAGGCATTCAACTTCAACTGATACCTCCTCAATATATCAAACGTCTCCTTCAGATCGGCTAGATGTCCTTGTTTTGCCTTGCTTTTAACCACCATATCATCTATATAGACTTCCATGGTTTTCCCTAATTGTTCTTTGAACATAATTGTAGCCAAATGCTGGTAGGTTGCCCCTGCGTTCCTTAATCCAAAGGGCATTACCTTATAACAGTGCACGCCCCTGTGAGGCATAAAAGACGTTTTCTCCTGATCGGGCTCATACATCGATATCTGATGATACCCTCGATATGCATCAAGGAAGCTCATCCGCTCATAGCCTGCGGTTGCATCCACCAACTGGTCGATTCTTGGGAGTGGAAAGCTGTCCTTTGGACATGCCTTGCTCAGGCTGGTAAAGTCCACGCATACCCTCCACTTCCCATTATTCTTTTTAACTACCACAGTGTTGGCCAACCACTCTGGATAGTATACCTCCTTTATGGCATCAGCCTCAAGCAACCTATCAACTTCTTCAATCACAGTGTCTACGTGTTGTGGTGCTGACCTTCTCCTCTTCTGAATTACTGGTTTGTGTTGTGGGTCCATGTTCAAATGGTTGCAGATGACCTCGGGGTCAATCCCTAGCATCTCCTGTGGCGTCCAAGCAAAGACGTCCATGTGGTCCTTCAAAAAGTCCACCAACTCCTTCTCCTCCTGCTCGGTTAAGTTTCGCCAATCAAGAAGTACCTCTCTGGGTCGCCTTCGTCAACTCGTACCTTCTTCAATCCCTCCACAACTTTACGGTTCGGGTCACCCCCCACGTCTTCCAAGGTCGGCTGATCGGGCACTTCCACAGTTTGCACGAACTGAGGCTTTGGTGCTCCTTTCAAGATCATGTTGAAGCATTGATCAACCACCTTTTGGTCTCCTCTGATCACCTCAATGCCATCCGGCCCTGGGAATTTAATTTTCTGGTGGTATGTGGATGGTATTGCTTTCATCTTGTGCATCCACGTTCTGCCCATAATCACGTTATAGGTGGATGGCAAATCTACTACTAGGAAATCAGTCTTGAGGACAATTGATCCCGCTCGTACTGGTAGGGTTACCTTTCCTAGCGGCCACACTGGGTGTGAACTAAAGCCGACCAGTGGTGTCAAGCTCTTCTTAAGGCTTTCGACGAGTAGGTTCATCTTTCTGAAAGTGCTGTAGTACATGATCTCGGTGCTCGCCCCTTAGTCCACCAAAATCTTTTCCACGTCATACTCCCTATTCGTAGGGTTATGACCAGGGCATCACTGTGTGGAAGAGTGACTCCCGCTAAGTCGCTATCGAAGAAAGTTATGGGAAGCTCTACCACCCCTCTTCCCTTGATCGTTTTAGGCCGAGCCTTAATGCCTGTTGTGAACCGTTTAACCGACGTACGTGTTGTACCTCATTGCTCATGTAAGGGATCGTCAGTCCATGTATCATATGGACGGTCCCTTTTGGGGGTCTATCACAGTCCAAATCCTCGTTTTGCTCGGTGCACTGCTATTCGTCCGTTAGGAATTCTTTCAGGTGGCCCGCAGCCACTTGTTCGTCTAAGAACTTTTTGTACTCCACACAATCCTCAATCATGTGGCCCCAATCTCGGTGGTAGCTACAATGTTGGTTGGTGGCTCTCCTCTTCTGTGGGTTCCCGGTCATCTTTGGTGGCCTTTTGAACCACGGCTGGTCTTTGATACGGTACAACATCTTATAGATTGACATGTTGGATGCTGCCAGAACACTAAAATAAGATTTCGGATCCGGGACGTCTTTCCTCCCCATCCCAAACTCCTTCTTACCACAGTTGCATTCCTTCTTACACACTTTGGATTCTAGAGGTTTCCTTGGGGGGGTCTGAAGCCGACCTGACACAATCTTACCTCCTGAACAGATGATGTCATCCTCTACCCGGGCGTGCTCTTGGATTCTCTCCATAACTTTGGCAATGGTCTTGACCGGGTGCATAGTAAGTGATTCTCGTAACTTGCTATGCATGGGCAGACTCGTTTTGAACGTTGCCAAGGCGTACTCCTCACTACAGTTTTCAATCTCGTTGAAAGTTTCCCAATACCTCTTGGCGTAATCCCTCAAGGTCTCCTCGTCCTTTTGCCTCATTGTCGTCAAGACATCAAAAGTTTTTGGGGCAGCACGGCTTGTGAGAAATCGTGCACAGAACTCCTCAGCAAGCTGTGCCCAACAAAGTATCGATCCTGCTGGTAGCTTGTGATACAAACTAAGCGCCACCTTCCCGAGACTGGAAGGAAACATCTTGCACAACACGGCGTCATCGTTCTCGTGCACGAACATGGCCTGCTGATAGTGTTGGATATGCATGACGGGGTCAGTGTTCGTTTCATAGAGCACGAACGTGCCGTGCTTGACCCTCTTCGGCATCCTTTCCGTCCTTATCCAGTAGTCTATGGGAGAGGCTGCTATTTGTCATAGGGCCTCCTTTGCTGCCTCTCGTGCAGTTTTTGGGCCACCCTCTGGGCGAGTGTCCCCATAACGATCCCTGGCCCTCTGCTCGTTGGACCCAGATCTCTCGTATCTGTCCCTTGCATGTTTCTTTCCACCCTCCTTCTCGTGGGAGTGGCTCCTCTCTCCCCTTTTTCGTGGATATTCCTTCCTTCCCATGGACAGGTTTTCTCGTGGATGTTGATCTTTGGCCCTCTTTGGTCCTTCCTCCCGTTGCACGGTATGGGAACGAAAGTGGAGATCTTTCTCTGCCTCTTTGAGGCGTTGCTTCAAGTCTTCAACTTCTCGTTCTCGTCAGGCAAGTTGTCGTGCCAATTCCTCGGCCTCTTGCTCCCGTCTATCACGACTCTTCTCGTGGTCGCGAGATTTTTTGCCAGAGTTCCTCCCTTCACGTGGGGGACTCCGTCCTCTCCTCCCCCCTGAAGGGGACCGCTCTCTTTCATACCTTACAGGGGTCAAGGACCGTCGTTGCAGGCCCCTATACCTTGGTATCTCTTGGATTTTCTCGTAACGCCTTGATGCATGGCCTTTTCGTGGCACAGTAAGGACTGTAGATGTTTGTTTCTCTTTCGTTTTAGCCGGCGGCGTGACTAATCCATCGTCTCGTGACGTCTCACGCCTGGGAGTGGGGAATACTGGTTCTGATGTAGCCATGGATTGATTTTCTTCTTAATCACAAAAACAGAGCTTTTTTGTGCAAGTTTCCCACAGACGGCGCCAATTGTAGAGGATGGATTTCACCTATCTTGATGATGCCTCTAGATCTGCAAAATAAGGAACAGTTAGAGCACATTTGCCCTTGATGGCAAAGGCCATCCGATGCTTAAGTTAGTATGGAGATACTGAACAAGCCAAGAACAATGTGTATAACAATGAGTTACAGCGTACCTCTCACCGTAGGCATAATGCATGTATTTATAGGCATAGGTTAGCTTGTTGATCAAGGGTCCTCGTTGCCCTAGTTTCCTTATCACGTTAGGCAACCCTTCCTAATAGGATTCCCCCCATTAGGTACAGTGGCATTACCGTACTGGTCTTCCATTGTTAATGAGACTCCTTTCCATATGTTTCCTTTGTTTATTCTCTTTATTGTTTAGTTTAGTTTAGTTTAATTTAATTTGTTTAGTTTTGTTTTGTTTAGTTTAATTAGTTTAATTAATTTTGTTTATTTAGTTTTGTTAATTATTTTAGTTTATTTAATTAAGCTTAGTTTAGTTTAGTTTAATTTATGCAAGCATGTTTAGGACTTATTTATTTATGCTTAGTTCATGCATAATTTAGGACCTTAATAAATGTTTAGATTAAATATTTGTTAGTATGAAATTACTGTTTTGCCCTTGAGTAGCTTAATTATTGTTCTGCATGCACGCACCCACATGTAATTAGTACATACGCATGATTTAATTATCAGCACAATTGTTACTCTGTCTGAGTGGAACCTCGCACATAACATATACATTTGTTATGCTGCCAGTCCGGATACTCAAAAAGTTTGCGTCTTAGTTATTGTTCTGTCTGCATGCATATTTACGCTTCTACCCCTGTTGTTATGCCCGCATTATTTCATGCATATGGTCAGTTACAGTCGTTATGCTGCCCGTTTGTCCCCAGTCTGTCAAATTACCATTTTGCCCCTGCATTCGCATATTGTATGATTAATTACTTGTTTCGCCCTTATGGTCTTTCCATAAGTAGCAGCATCCATATAGTTTGCATATTTAGAAATTTTCTATTTTAGGAAAATTTCCTAATTCATGTCGAGTCCAACATGCATATAGTTTCCATTTTAGGAAAGTTTCCTAATTTATGTCGTGCCCAGCATGCATATAGTTTTCATATTTAGAAAGTTTCCATTCTAGGAAAGTTTCCTAATTCATGTCGAGTCCATCATGCATATAGTTTCCATATTTAGAAAGTTTCTATTTTAGGAAAGTTTCCTAATTTGATCATGTTTCCTGTTTCAAGCCCGTGTTTTGTTCATGCATGATGCATAATGTTCATTTAATCATGTTTAGTCTGTTATTCTATATCGCATGAACCCCTTTCCAGTCCAAGGACATATCATGTTCATATTAGGATAGAGCCCCTAGAAGTAGGTGCACAATCTGACATTCGCAACGGCGGATTAATCCTTTTGTTTTGCATGTGTTAGTTTCATGTGAGGAACCGAGGGTAATTGCTTATCATCGCTTATGGATGTGAGTTGATAATAAGCTATTTAGCCTCGAGTCCCCATTCATAGGATGTTTGTTCTGTTTCTTGTGTGCTGCATCTGATGGAGGTGATTTTCAACTGGCTGTTTTTTCCTCTTACAAAAAGATAACCTTTTTTGAAAACGTTTTACTAAAATCCACCAATGGTGATGACTAGAGGCCAATCATTTGATTAGGCGGAGTGGGTGCCTAACATTTTTCCACTCGATACCTTAGCCCCCGGACCCGTCTGTGGTGACAAAGATCGAGCCTATCCATATATAGAGTCATTCAAGGTTCTTGGACCTAACCAAGTGGCGACTCTGGTCTTCGCCGAGTATTCGTGACCTGAATATTCGGTAGTGCATATGGTCATCAGTCCAGCATAGAGATAGAGTATTGACGCCGCATTGAGTGCAGTTTCCGGCAACGGAAAGCCAGCTTGGGTAAACCTCCCGGCGACGGGAGCGACCAGGGCGGGGGCGCTCACAACCCAAAGTTGAGGTGAGTCGACCCAAAAGTCTCTGGATTGCATACTGGCTTATCTGGGTTGACCCAAACTTGCTTCAGGTAGATTTTTTAACCAACTTCGTGGGCACGCCCCGGCTTCGTCCGAACTCGGAATGCGGTGATTCTTGAACCGTTGGAAAGGTCTATGAGCCTACTTTCAAACCCAATTGACCTCATCTTCATGGCCTTTGTATCTTGAGAGAAATGAGCCTTTTCCTATCAGTGTGTCAAATTTCCTTGAGGGTCATAGCTCCAGATTTCTTGTTCCTTTGTTCCGGGGCTTCCTTGCACCTTCCAAAGCTTCTTGAATCAACTTCTAAGCTTCGTTGACTGTCCTCCATGGCGTTGAGGGACCTTGGATACTTCCGGATACAAGCGGCGATTATTTGGAGCTTTCGACACGCCTTTTTAGCTTCGATTTTCTGAAACTCATCGAAAACACAACTCGCGCAAAATCAATCATTTAAAGGCACAAAATGCACGTGTGTGTGATCTTAACAAGCAAGATAAGCCCGGATATATACAACATTTGGGGCTTATCAGGTGAGAGAATCCATTTTTTTTGTCCCTTTTAGTCCAATTTTTAGTCATTTCTAGTGATTGGACAAAGGCAAACAATAATATGTTTTCCGTTGATTCTATTATAAATCAAAAAGTTGTTCTTTGGCCCCAATTACTCTTTGCACCTATTAATTATATTTAGATCTAGTCCAAAATGTCCTCATCTCCCACAAATCCAAAACCTAATTTTTTATGCTTTTCTCACCATCGCACCACCCACCACAAATCTTAGAACCAATTCTCTATCTAGGTAGGATTAGCACTTATTGTTTAATTGAGTTACCTTGGGCTCTTTTCATTCATTGTTAGCAAATCATTAAGCTTCACGCTATCTTAGTAAAAAAAATAATGGTAGTTCATTAAGTGTATGGTATTGCCTTTATGAGACAAATATTATCACCATAATTGAATACAGCATAAATCCTTTAGGCTAAATTTGGAAGAACCCATATGAAATATCGCCGAATCAAATGAATATGTAAATAACTCGTTGGTTTTCACAGTTCAGCGCAAAAGTTTTTCTTTTTTCTTCAAGTACTTGATATTAATACAAGAGAATTACATAGATTTTGTTGGAGCAAAACAAAACTATATTTAATTAGAGAAACATGAAATCAGTGTTACGGGGAAGCATGAGAAAAGGATCGTTGTTAATGGTAACGAGTTTTTAGCAAGAGTCAGAAGAATGAGAAACTTGTTGCAATGGCTTGATTAATCGTAAACTAAATAATATTTTTGGGTTTTCTTGATTGCATTGGTTGAGAAGGCTGACATAGTGGGCTTAGTGTGTGGGGTGGAGAGGGCTCGGTTTACTTACAGGGTGGTGAATGGCGATGGTCGGTGTGCAAGTTTAAAGAAAATTAGCATTTGTTAGGGCATTTTGGAATTAACTCAATTTTTCTAAATGAGTAGTGTGAGAGAAAAATGGCCCAACAAAGAAGTACTACTTATTTTGAGTAAAAAAAATGATAAGAACACAATCATCCGGACACAACACCGAATACAATTCTTCACATATACATATATAGCTCGAACGATTGTGCCCCTAACATCTCTCGTCTGAGTCTATATGGAGAGTCTTTTTCAGTATTTCTGTTGCTTAATTCACTGTAGACCCCCTAATCTATCTCCTTTTGTCATTTTCACCCCTCATCTATAAAATCCAACACTTTCACCCCCTGAACTATCAAAATCCATCAACCCTTTAATGCCGTTAACGGAATAGCATGAAAAGACTATTATACTCCTCGATATATATAAACCACCATTAGGGTTTTTTCATTTCTTCCATCTTCCATCCTCTCTCTAGCTCTTCCCCTTCAGAGCGGCGATCGATCAAGATCGAGCGAGCCACCCTCTCTCTCCCTCTCTTCCATTCATTAGCAATCAATCATCCATCTCTCTCCATCAGTGACCAATCACCATGAATGACGAAGTCCATCTCTCTCTCTCTCTCCCCGATGCAGTGACCATGAACAACAACGAACTTTGAAGCTTCGAAACCTACTATATGACGACTGTAAGTATGTACGCGAAACCCTAAATTTGACGCTTGTAGATCTGAAATGTTTCGTTTGAAACCCTAAAAGGTTGAAACGAAGTGTTTAGTGTTCGAAAATTGAAAAACCCACCCTAAACTGCAATTTTTGAAACCCTAACCCTAATTAATTTACTGGATTACTCAATGTAAAACCACCTCTTCTACCTATTTGATATGATTTGTAATAAAGCCATCCCATGTCTGGTACCCTAAATTTGATTTTGGTGGTTTACCTACTTTATCACTCAAAAATTCATGCATTTTCTGAATATGTATCTGTTTATCTGTCTTTTGTTGTTTTTTGTTTGCAGAAAATGGGTGTATTTACATTTAATTTGGAAATAGACGTTGGTGGTAAAATTGTGGAAGGGCAGCCTATTGAATACTTGAATGTGGTGGTTGCCACGAGCAAGGTGGACCCACATTTATTCTCTTTTGTTGGGTTAATGGATATAATTATGGATTATGGCTTTGGATGGGGGAGAAGATTTTGGTGGCTGTGGAGGAATAAATTTTGGGTTGGTTTAGGGATGGGGGACAAGATTTTGGTGGCTGTGGAGGAGCAGATTTTGGGTGTTTGAATTCTGGGTTGGAGTTTTGGGTGGGATGTAGTTGGGTTGTTTGGGTTCTGGGTTGGTAGGAAGAGGACAGAGAGACGGGAGAGGAGTTTGGTGTGGAGAGTTAGGGTTCTGGGTTAGGTGGGGAGAGGAGAGAGACTAACAATTTGGGAGAAGAAAACAGATTTTGGGTGTCGTTGGGGTTGCGAAAAACCCAGATTTTAGGAGCTCTGGTGTGGGAGGGACGATAGAAAGAGAGTGTGACTTCTGGAGGGAAGAAATTGCGGTTGTGGTATTTTATACCCAATCCATTGAAGGAGAAGGGCATTCAGTCCAATAGGGTCTTAAAACCATTTTCCAGTCCATTTTATTAACAGAATCATCCAAAAAGTAAACAGAAGGGGTGAATGTGATTGATATTAATAGGTCAGGGGTGAAAGTGTTAGATTTTATAGATGAGGGGTGAAAGTGACCAAATATGATAAATTAGGGGGTGTACAGTGATTTAAGCCTTAATTTTTAGGGGTGCACACGGTCTGGATTGGATCGGTTCTCTAGAAATCCAGTTACCGGACCATTCCAACCGGTTCTAGAAATTCATGAACCAAAACCTAACCAATACACATGTAGAACCTGTCCAGATCCAAGCCACAAGATCGGATCGATTTTGGTTTAGTTCTGGTTCTACCCGATTAAGGAACACTTTATCACAATACATTAATTCAAAAAATTATTAGAATTTGGAGTACCAAAACAACTCATTTAATAAATAAATAATTATAGGTTATTATAATATTTGAACCCAAATATGGTCCACATCATTTACAAAATACTTAACAATGTACCACCACTAAAACAATTCCAAAAGTAGGCAGTAGCAATTTGCCAATCTCGTGTAATTAGAGTGGAACAAAGTGAATTGAAATTGGTATTAGACTATTATTACGTGCATTATAGTAATATATATTTTCAAAAACTTCTTAAAAAACAGATTATTACTCTAAATAGAATAAAGAATACTCTTACTTGAAAAAAATATTTACTGACCAAATCAAGATACATGATTTGTAAATGTAAAAATATTATATAATTTATATATATGCATATATATTTTAATATTATACGATTCGGTTCGGTTCGGTTCTAACTGTGGTTCATAAATTGAGAACCAGTAACCGAACCGTAATTACCGGTTCTTAGTTTTTTAGAACCATAACCAGACCAGTGAACCATAGAACCTAACCAAATAGTCCGATTTGGTCCGGATCGGATCAGATCGATTTGACGGTTATATCGATTTTCTTGTGCATACTTATTAATTTTGTTGCGTAGATAGAAAGAGTGTGCAAATAGTAAGCTCCTAATCTCATAAGCCAAAATTACAGTAATTACCCCATGCTGCCTGCCTGCTCCCCACAAATTTATCTTCCCACACAATTCATAATTCCCCTTCTGCTCTCTCTCTCTCTCTCTCTCTCTCTCTTTCACCCACCGCCTCAATCCCTTTTCTTTCTCCACAACTGCAAATCTGTCTCTACAAACGAATGCCGTGAAACCCACCAGACCTCATACTCCCCCCAGTGTTCCCGATTCCGGTGGCCGTAACAACCGCCCGCCGCCGCCAAACCCCCGTCGTGGTTGCGCTGCGCCTTTTCTTTAGGGTTTTTTTGTCAGTGCGATTTGGAGTTTTTCGATCAGGCGACGAATTCGACGCCGTTGGCTGGGTCTTTTGCGGCGCCATGGCTCCGGCGCGTAATAAACGAGGAGCGAAAGGAGCCAAGACGAAGAGTGCGTTGAGCCTGGGCGATCTGGTCCTCGCCAAGGTCAAGGGCTTCCCCGCGTGGCCTGCCAAGGTGTGGGCACGTAGATTTTCTCTAAGTTTCGTTTCTTGAATTCAAGTATGCTTTTGCATATCAGTCTCCAGCTCTTGAAGTAATTGATTTAGGGTTTCGTTTTGCAGTTTTATCCGGGTGGCTTTTCAGTTTAACTAATTTGCGCTGTCGTTTTTTGTTTGTTGTACTTTCTTGGTCTCATATAGATTATTAGAGTTAGTAAAGTTTGCATTTTTGGGATTTTTTTTCTGTGGATATTCCTAGGTTTATATCTTGTTATTGGCTTGTTGGGTGAAACAATAGCCATTGCTCAGAGAACGAAAGACCAAACCAATATTACTCGGGTTACCTCTGCAGCTGTTCTACAAGTAAGGTAAGTAGGTCCATTACGGGCCGGCTCTGAGCCTAAAAGACATAAGAAAGTGATCCCGGGAGCCAATGAAACAATTTAGTTAGATTTATCCGTCTCAATTCCAGGGTGATCACACCCAAAAATTGATGTTTATGCCGGTTGATCATAGAAGAAAAGTTATGATTCATTCCGATTAAGCTCTGGAATGTGCTGAAGCCTATAAAAAGGCTTTAGGAACAAATCTCTTAGCCATTAACCACTTTTTCAATCCCACTGTAATAGGGTACCTAGGGCTTCATTGCGTCTCTGTTCGGTTTTAGTGGTTTTACATTAAATTTGAGGCCTGCCACGTACCCCGCATAAAACACACTGCCTTGCCGCACACTCACAGTGCTGTGGCCACATTATTAGTTTACTCCGTTAGTTCTCATGGTGTATATTGTGGGTGATTGATATTTCCATTGATCGTTGTTGTTGCTATTGTTGTGCTGCTTTGTCTAGTTTACACATTCAAAACTTTTGCTACCTTGCTATGTGAAAACTGTTTAGTTTCTAAGGTGTCATGTACTTTCACTCAATTTAGTTTGGAACTGATATCCAGATTCTGTATGGGAAGGTTCGTACTATTGTAACTATTCCAATTTCTGGTGAAATTGATGGACGGGTAAGAAAGGGGTTAGAATTCTTTTGATTGGTGTTTGGTGGTCTTGGTGGTCACATTTATTAATCCTTAGAACATTTGTTCCTCCTGCTATGATATTTGTGCTGGTTTTTAGGAACTTGGAACTTGGCTTGCTAAGTTTGTTTAAATACTGAAGCAAAACTGGTCTCAGGAATGTTTATTGTCTTTACTAAAATGGATTGGACTTACTGAAGATTTGTTAAATGGTAACATGGTCTAAGCTTCCAAGAAAACCTTGGTTTCTGAGATATGGGCATAAAGTGTGATGAAAGTTTTCTGGGTGGCTTATGATATTTGTCTTTGTTGGTGAAGGGTTGAGGCAGGGGGCCACGAGGTGAGTAGGGCTCTAATGTTTGTTAATACCATATTTAAAAGAAATAGCTAATCTACAGAGGATATTAGGTTTTTTCAATTACATCTGACGGAAGTGCATTTTCGCACATACTTAATTTGTATAAACAAAAGCTGAAGTTCCAAGCATTTACTTTTTGTTAGTTTGTGGGCTTATTAAGTGAACCAATGGGAAAACAAATTCGTTCATATGTGAGGTGGTTGGCTCTTGGTACTAGTTGTAGCATCAATATTTTTGGCACTAGTTCTTATGCTAGGTTCGTTCTCAAATTGATCATGCTTACGAACTTGTTGGATGAGGCGATGATGGAGTTTTTGCATGTTCGTAAACGGGAACCCTGCTCACTAGTTCAATTTATTTTCTATTATTCGATGTGTTTACTGTTTGATTTTGTGGAATAGATTTATGAGTTGGGTACTTGGGTTAAGTGATTTGTTTACGAGGCTTTTTTCTTGTTTGTTAATGATTTCCCGTTCAGATTAGCAGACCGGAAGATTGGAAGCGAGCTCCTGACCCCAAGAAATATTTTGTTCAATTTTTTGGAACACAAGAAATGTAAGTGACTTTTGCTTCAATATTGCTTATGCAATCATGTTAAGTAATGTGCTTCGGAGTCGGGATTGGGACATAGTATTTTGATTATAAGCGATTACATCGCTACTAGAGTTCTCCTGTTATGTGTTTGGTTTCTCTTTGTACTGGTACATCTATGTGTTTCGATGTTAAGTGCTTGGAGGTTTTCTTTATTTTACGACTGTCAAGGGGACTCTTATATTTTGCTTTTGTTGGAAGGCTCATAGTTGTTTGTCTCATCCGTTCTGGCCCACTTGGGTTAACTTTATGTGATCTGCATATGCAAAAGTCGACCAAGTTGGCTTGCTTGGTTTGTAAGATTGATTTAAATATTTTCTCTAGAACGCTGGATTTCTCTTTATCTGTATATTACGCCCATGTATTTGGCTTGTATTGGTAGAGTATGTATAGTTGCATTTGTTGTGGTTTATGGGCGTAGTTTTGCCCTTGGGAGCGCGTATCTAAAACCTATCCAAGTGCCTCAGATTTTCTATGCTTCTCTCTCCTTTTTTCTGTCATCTGTCAAGTTCTCCTACTTGAAGCAATCCCTTCTCTTGCTTTCTCTTTTTCCAGCCAATCCTTTAATTCTTGCCTTTTTGCCAACCATCTTCCAAGAAGCTGCTTATTAACCTTCTCAAGGTTTTTAATGCTTGAGATACTTTTCGATGAAACAAAAGTGTGAAACAAGTTTTCTGTTGTTCAGATTATGCTGGTTGACCAAAATTCGTTAATTCACGTTGGAATTACATCCAACTATCCAAGTAGCATAATCTCTTTTGTTTCTTTTCTCTCAGTCACCTTTGGTGGCGGCTTGAATCTCTTTGAAAGATTTCATTCCATAGATGATAGATCTTTTCTTGTACAGAAGCACCATAGAAAAGAGGCTTGGAATCTAATTTCCGTGGATAGAGTAATAAGCAGTACTCTATGAATAAGGAGAAAGGTGTTTGGCTTCCAGCTGAGCTTGTTTTGGTCACTAATGTCTGATACACACTCATTTAAGTCATTTCCGTTGCATGACTTAAATGCAAAGTTTTACATTTACAGTTGCATCAACTGGGGTACTTGCAGGTTCACTGAATTGATTATAATGACAATTTACTTACAATCAAATTTGGAACTATAGATTGGTGAATGCTATTTCCAAATGTCCATGTCATCCAAGGAATGGAAGGTGACTCTTTTAGCTTCCTGCCTTTATTATAGTTGGGTCCAACATTGGTGCCTGTTCGTTCTTTGCCTTTTGTTTCTTAGAATAGTAGTGGAAGATATTGGTTATCTTAACGAAGCTGCCCAATTTCTACTGCTCATGGGATGATTAATACCTCTTTTTGTTGCAGTTTTTTTTGGAATTTTTTCCATTTGTTTCCGACGGTATTTTGTCTTGCTTAATTTCTGAGCGACCTACCATGTTGAAGTTCTTTGTCAACTTTTGATATTCTTCAAGAGGTTGATCTCTTTCTTTGTTAGATACAAGTGTCTTGTATTGTAACCAAATCTTTTAGTTTGACTGCATATCTACGTGGATATTAGTCACTGTCAACAGGCCTCTATGAGATTTCCTTGAGTCTTGATGTAAGATCATTATGTCTAACTCAGCTGATGATTTTCAAGTTGCCCTGTCAGGGTATGAACTCTGTCCTGTGTGCACTTCATACTGTGACATGATGGTTGATGTGGGCCTATTAATGGTCACAAAATACGCAGTTTTCTGTATCTCAGTTACAATATGACAAGTTTATTCGAATGTTGGTTGGTTAACACATCACTAATATTCTTCTATAACTGTTAGAGATGTGTTTTGTTGTAACTTGACCATAATTTACTGATTGCTTCTTCATGTTTGTTGTTTGTCTGTTTATCAATTTCGACTGATTTTGAGCTTCTGAATTTGTTTTGCCTTTCACAGAGCTTTTGTTGCACCTGCGGATATTCAAGCATTTACAAGTGAGACAAAGAATAAATTGTTAGCTCGATGCCAAGGGAAAACAGTTAAGTACTTTGCTGAAGCTGTGAAGGAAATATGTGGAGCATTTGAAGCGTTGCAGAGCGGTTTAGGAGATGATACTGACAGATCAGCTCCTGGGTCTGAGGCTCCATCTGTTGATGGGGTAGAAGACGGTGTTGCAGAGGTTGACTTAAAAGATGGAATTCAGAAAGATGGAACAGATGGAGAAACAGAGATTAGAGGCCTGGGTGGTCGCGGTTCTGGGTTGGAACGTTGCTCACTTAAAAAGCATAAACCGTCAAACGATAGTGCTCGCAGATCTAAAGGGTTAGTGTTAGCATCCAGTCCAAATAATGCATACTGTCCCAAGGAAGAAACCTGCGATGTCAAACAAGAAAATAGTGTTGTTGGCCCTGATGACTCTAAGGTAGGGACATCTGCTGAAGGCTCGGAAAGTAATGAGAAGGATGGTGTATGCGATGCAAAAGGGGATGGCCAAAAGAATAAATCTTCACCTTTGGTTGGATCAGTTCGTGCTAAGCACTCTGTTGGTGGCAATAACTTGCTGACAAATGGTCACAAGTCTGAGAAAATGACGAGTGGTTCGAAGAGGAATCTGAAAGATGAGTGTACCAAAAACATAATTCAAAGAAAAAGTGCTGCGGGTAGCAGCGGAAAGGAATCATCCCCAGATCTTAAGTCAGATGGAAATGCGGTTAGTCGAAAAGCAAAAAAGATGATTAAAGATGGGAAATATTTTGGGCTAGCTAATGATGGGAAGAAGGATGCTGAAGGCAGTCCTGAGGAGCAGGCCAAGAGCAAACTTTCTGGATTGAAAAAGGGGGATCAAATTGGACCTGCAAAGCGTGATTCAGTAAGTAATGAAGTTTCACATCTTGTCAAAAGGTCTAAACATGCAGATATGGAGAATAATGGCTCCAAGGGATCACTTCATACTACCAGAAAAATTGATTCTCGAAGTTCTAATGTTCCCGCGAGAAAAACAGAGAATATAGAGCTTAAACCGTCTACATCGCATTTGAAAACTGAAAATCGTACAGCATCAAGAGTGCAGACAGGTAGCACGTCTTCCAACATTCTTTCTGATGAAGAAGCTCTTCCGCCAACGAAGCGTCAACGCAGGGCATATGAGGCAACGTCTGATTCTGCCATTATATCTTCTGACAATAGAACAGATAAAGTTTCTGTGGCTGTAAAAGATGATGTGTTATATTCTGACAAAGTTAAATCTCCAGTTACTCAATTGCTCACGAAACGGAGAGCTGTTCGCCTAGTTGATGAAGATGATGAAGAGGAGGCCAGGACTCCCATTCACGGGGGATCTTTAAGCAAGATTCATGCTTCTTCAGGGGTTTCTGATTGTATGAAGAATGCTGATGTACAAAATGAAGTTTCTGCTCTTGATAGACCTTGTGGAAGGGATTCTGGTGAATTTGAAGTTGGCCATTCGAAGGAATGCTTCCCTTCTTCCAAGCTGCTAAATGAATCTTCGTCACCTCATGCTGATCCGCACGGAGAGAAGAGGTCAAAAAAGGCACTTGCTGCTAATTTCTCCCATTGTCTTGGGAAACCTGAATTGGAGAGAGTATCTTCCAAGGAGTCCAAAAAGCTTTTGATTTCCCCGAAAAAGTCTCCTTGGTCTGGTGCTACTAACAAAACTGTGTCAGAAACATCAAACATCAGTAGACAATCAAAAGTATCTGTTGCTGGTAATCAGAAGAAAACTCAATCAGGTTCTGGTAAGACCCCTATTATGGTCTCTGATAGCTTGCTTCATTATCAAAATCAAGTGACGAGTCAAAGAAGTATGACATTATCTTCTGGGGAAAGATCAAAAAGTACAACAGAGAATATTTCCTTTCTTGATGAAAGGTATGATTCATATATGGCTCGAATTTATTTGAGTATAGCTCTCTCTTTCTTAAGCCACATATGCTGATTTTCTTGTTACATTATCTGCCAAACCACAGAATGGAAGCTGTTGGAGATGATAAAACGAGCTCATTGATTGATTTACGGATCTCAGATCCTGCTACGTCTATTAAGCATCTTATTGCTGCAGCTCAGGCAAAAAGGAGACAAGCTCACTCACAACATATTTCGCATGGCAATGATGGTTCTCTTTTGGTACCCTCTACTGAGATGTCTGGGGGGAGCCCCAGTCCTGTAGCTTCTGTCCAGCCCTTCGTATCAGGCTCCAGTAACCTTTTGCAGCCAGATGTGCAGGGATGTTACCCTCGCACATCTATGGCTTCTCCGTCACATGGTCACTTGGTTTCATCAAATAATCAACCTGAGGCTGAAGAATTGGAGGAGAGAAGAGTTAGTTCTGGACACCGGCCTGCGGGGGGATCTCTTAGTGGTGGTACCGAGGCAGCTGTTGCTCGTGATGCTTTTGAAGGGATGATAGAGACACTATCAAGGACAAAAGAAAGCATCGGACGTGCAACTCGTCTTGCAATTGATTGTGCGAAATATGGCATTGCCAACGAGGTAGGTAATTTTGTCCGTTTAATGTTACTTCTCACTAGGCTTTTTATGATTTACTCGCATGTTCTAGTTTTGTTTGTTCAGATCGTAGATAGGTTCCACAATCTCAGGCAGTGCCTATGTGATTATGTGGTGCTTAGTTTGGAACCAACCACCTTTTGTTTGCTCTGTTTATGGGATATACTGCTTTCTCAGCAGTGAGTAGCAAATGTGACAATGTGTTTGGTGATATGTCGAACATAGTCAATAATTCTGGCATAAAAGAGGTTTCGTGGAAGTATCAAATATAGGTTATTGTTGTGCTATATTGCCTTGGTGAGTTCAGCCCGATGCTATGTCTGTGTGTGTACTCGAGTCAGCAGGTCTTGACAAGGGGCGATGGCAAGTGCTATCGGCTCTGGTGCTTCCAGTACTGTGGCGCTAGTTCTAAGCATGGGAATCAGTTTTCCCACAAAAATTGGGGGAAAGGACTGCCTCTCCTCTACTCTTGACCCGCCTGCAAAACAATCGACCAACCAACCAACCCAGATGACGTTTTAGCGGAAACTAGTGCGGTTGGTAAGACCATTGGGCGGTGACTGAAGATTCTTACATGTGAAGTTTTCAACCAACTGATAACTTTTGGTGTTCCTTTTCCTGTCAAGTATGTGAGAGAAGTAGAATCCCTGCAATCATACTTGCTCGATAAGCTTGCAATCAAACCTGAGTCACTTAATGGGGGAATGTGACTGAATCTTCTGGGGTGTTCCCTCAACACTACATTGAGCTCTCTATCAGTTGAGGAATAATGGAATAATTATATAAATGGAGTGTTTAAGCGGTAAACTAGAAGAATTATGGAGGTATTAAGCCGTCAACCTAACTTGCGACAATCCTTTTGCTTTTTTATTATTAAGGTCTACTATCATTAAAATTTTAGGTGGCAGTTGCTGAAATAGGTTTTGCGGAGATGAGTCGTTAGCTAGAGCTTCGCGACCATGTTTAGGCTTGCATTTGATGGGAGGCTTCTGTGGGGGATTATTTCGTCGCCAGGGTGGTGGAGTGTTCTGAGGCATTGGCCTCATGAGGTCCTTGGAGTATTTGGTCTGTTAGAGCTTCCTCAAAGATCGCTTTTTCTTTTTGGCGTGGATTGGCGTAGATTTTGACGCTGTAGCTTGATTAGGTGAAAAGAATTTCTACTCAATTGGTGTTGTGTGAGCGGGAGAGATGGAGTATCGGTTTCCCATCTCCTCCTTCATTGTGCTGCGGGTAGACAGCTGTGGTTTTTGTTCTTCTGTTTGCTTGGGATGGCTTGGACACCGCTGGGTAAAAAATGCTGAAGTGGGAGGGTAAGCAGGTAGAGAAGGAAGGCTTGGTCACTCGCTCCATTGGCCTTACCTGGCTGGTATGGATTGAGCGAAACCGAAGATCTTTGTAGTTGTGATCCTGGAGAAGTCCACCCAGTGGATGTCGGACCATTTTTTGGTTACCTTGTTTAGTTTGGTTTCGGGTCTGTTTCCCCAAGCCTGGATTCTTGGTGGGTTCTGTAGATTTGTTTCACTTGTGGACTTGAGAGCTCTCTGTTTTTGGCTACTCTTATTGACTTTTGCCTTTTTGTTAGCTTCTTATGCCTCTGTATACGGGTAGCATTCTCTTGATGCTCCTTTATGTAGATGCTTACCAAGAATATAGTATAAAGTATGTTTTTGTAATTCGTTTGTTAGTTTTATTCCAGAGAATAGAATACAAATACTTGGCATTTTTGGTGCTCTCAAAAGTAAAAAGACAGCATCATTATTGAGTTGCCAGATGTTTTTTTGGGGGAGTGGTCGAAGGGTTGGCTGGCGGCAGGGTTTTAAAAAACGGCCGTTACGTGACGGATTTGGGCCCTCCTGGTACGTTTACGGCGATGAATAATGGTGTTATGGATATTCATGGCCGTTACGTAACGGGAATCGACTGTAAAGGCCGAACTCCATTACAGACCGTTACACTTGACAGAACATCTCCAATCACTTTATGTCCTATTTTTTGTTCCTTTATTCAGAGATACATGTGATACAACAGTAGTAGGTGAGAATTTTGTGGCCAAAAAGAGAACCTAAGCAATTATTGACTGGGTCACAAGAGAGAAGAAAGAGAGGACAAACTTCAGATTTTTAAAACTGTAACAAATAGCTTTGATTTAGGCGCAACCTTCAAAGAATGCAGCTGTGATTTCCCCTTATCCCTTGATTTCAGCTTCGACTTCAGCTCCACGGTATATTGTTGATCCCCTTCGGTCGATTGGAGGTCTGATTGCAGATTAGGGTGCGATTTAGAGTTTGTCGAAGTCTATTCAGAATGATGGGGGTGAGGAAGAATGGGTTTCGGAGGAACAATGGGGGTGAGACTGAGGATTGGGTTCCTCGATTATGGTTGTCAGTGTTTTTGTGGTGTGGAACTATTATTGTGTGGGACAGTGGGAGTATTAGAAGAAATTTGATACTACCTCCGTCCGCATTTGTTGGTCCGTTTTGGGGATTCCAACTTATTAAGGGGACAACATGATGACATAATTATGGTACTTTTTGTGAGGCAAATTTCCCTTTTAGCTCATTGTACAAATGATGGTAATTGTTAGTTAATATAAAAAAAAAAAAGGGTAAAAGAGTAATCTCACTCTAATTTGTCCTTTGATTTGACTACATGGACAATCTTTATGGGACTGCGAAAAGTATGTTTGTGGACTAACAAATGTGGACGGAGGGAGTACTTTGTTTTGTTTTTTTTTTTAAACTGTGTTAGTCCCTTTTGTTTTTATTTTTTTTTCAGCTGAAACTGCATTTCTTGGTTTAATTTTTTCCTTATGTTGGCCCATTTTTTTTCTTATGTTATAAATCATCAAGTACCAATCCTAGTTTGTTAGATAGTGAGAATCCATTCCTACAAAAATATCAACATTTATTGCCTGAAAAGACTTTTGATCCAAATCTTATTTACGAAACTACTTCTTAAAGTAAATTTTGATTAGAAATTTTTAGAAACATTCAATTTTGTCATATTTAAGGTTAGCACATATGTATCAATGGTTTTTTTAGCAGTTGCTAGCGCTTGGAAAAAAATCACGAGTGCAGTGTCTGATTCCTGTTACATATTGACCGATACTCCCGATATCCGTTACACGCGACCGCGACTGTTACGCCGACCGCTACCGCGATTTAAAACCATGGCTGGCGGTATGGGAGGACGGAGGGAATTGGTGGCTGGAGGAGGTTGTTAGAGTGTTTGTGAGATGGGGAGCGGCGGGGGCAAGGGTGTGTTGTGGTGTATCCAGTTTAAATTTTTAAAAACAAGTAAAGGCACATTTTTTGCTAAATAAGATTTTGAAAACAACAAACAGATACACTTTTGCTGATTTCAAGAATTGTGCACTATACTTGTGTACACCACCACATACTAACTCTCACTCAGTCATTCACAAAGGAGAACACACGACTTGGAGTCTCTCTGGCCCAATAACACACAACAAAGACATCTTCTACACGAAGTGAGACCGCGAACGGAAACATCCCTTCCATTCTTTGACTTTCCTCTCCTCTTTCATCTCTTGATCCGGAATCATTACAGGATGAATGAAGAAAGGTCGCCGGAGATTGGTGGAAACCATAGTCGGTGACCTAGGATTACGGCGTCGATGCCACCAATCCCGCAATATGAACTAGTACTCGAAGTGCTGGCTTCCTGTATATTGGTTCTATGGTGTATTTATGTGTGTTGGTTAATGGATTTTAGGATTTTGTGATCTGCGATTCGCGGGATAAGTATGTTATCATTTGCTTAGGATTGAAAATTAATATGCAAAATATTAAAAAAAATATTTGTCGCTCAACTTTCGTTCCAAAATGCACAAGTTGCTCATGAAAAGGCTCGGAGAGAAGTCCAGGGCCAACTGCGGCATACGCGGGGAGGTGTTGGTGTGCACTGGAAAAAGTCTTTTGTCTTGTAGATCACTTCTGCGTTTTTTAATCGGTGACATCCCTCTTGCAAGACTAATTTCTGATGTGTGATGTAACCACCATACACACCATGTAACCGCCATTTGATGTCGAATGACAAATAATTTGCTTGACCATAGGCTAATAGTAGATTGAAGAACCAATTCCACTCTCAGAAATGTGAGATTTAAATTTACAGCAATTCATGATCTTTGGTGGTAGTTAATTGGTGGTGCATTATCGGATGATCATGCTGAATGGTTTCATTTGCATCGATGAATCAATAATCATTCCAGTGTTCCATGTTACATGGATCCTTCATTTTGGCTGGAGTACTTGTGTCGATGTGTCACTCGTATCCATTTTGGACACTCGATCCTCTAATTGTCTTGATATTACAAAAAAAGAAAAGAAAATTTGCTAGAAAAGCGATATTTCTAGTCTCACATGGACATAAAGTAGCAAAATCATATTTTTCTTAACCCCTTCTTGTTTAAAATACATTCTAAATACATTCTACCATACATAATTTGCAAAATTATGCCATATATACTACAAACAAGTGTTGATGATGTGTTCCCGTACCCACACCCAGTTAGGGGACACAAAAAAGTTTTTGAAGGTCCGACACTTGTACTTGCACCCGCACCCGAGCCCATGCAACATTGGGCATTGTTATTAACTGATCCAGTTCGATCTCATATGCATTGTTCAAGTTTCAGTGCTATTATATTATTGTGCTTATTGGCAAGAAAGTGCCGGATGTGATGGTAAGTTTATAGCTGGAAAATTATGTCTCCATGCTGTGTATGCAAGTCTATAATGCTTTCTCAGAGATGTGAGGCATATGACAAAGCAAGTTATTCTGGTTTCTAATGATTCTGTGAATCTCATACTCCAATTCATCCGGGAGTGGAATTATGTATCTGAACAGCTCTCCAGTTACTGAGCTTCTATTTTTCTCTAGGTTGTGGAACTGCTCATTCGAAAGTTGGAAAGCGAGGCTAGCTTTCACCGCAAAGTGGACCTGTTTTTCCTGGTGGACTCTATTACGCAGTGCTCACACAGTCATAAAGGTTCTAAAACAATTAAGTATTTAGTGCTGTTTTCTCTTGAAGGAAGTACTATTCAAAGAAAATTGATTTTTCAGCCAATGGAAAGGCCAATTTATGTGCCTCATTGATGGTCTGTCTTGTGTGATGTTTCTTTAGGCATTGCAGGAGCGTCATATATTCCTATAGTTCAAGCGGCATTGCCTCGTCTTTTAGGAGCTGCTGCTCCTCCTGGTGCTGCTGCTTCTGAAAATCGCCGTCAATGCGTCAAGGTAATTGCCCCTTTTGCTCATAATTAAATGACCATTGTTTTGTGCTGAAGATAATGAACATAATTTGCATCCTTTAGGTTTTGCGGTTATGGCTTGAGAGGAAAATCTTACCCGAGTCTCTTCTTCGCCGATATATGGATGACATTGGAGTTCCAAACGACGATGCATCTGCTGGTTTTTTCCTTAGGCGCCCATCTCGGGCGGAACGTGCTGTAGATGATCCAATTAGAGAAATGGAAGGCATGCTTGTTGATGAGTATGGGAGGTATGGAACTTCTCATTTACTCTCCATGTTTGAGGAATCAAACTGTACATTTTTTTGGGATTATATTAATATGACGTTTTATTACCAGGAGAACTGTTGAACAAAGTCCTACTGTCTCTATCTTTTGTTTCTGCTGGGTATCACAAAAGCAATTGGTTTGGTTGTGGGTGTCAATACTTGCAATTAGACCCTGCAGATGAGTAATAATTAATTAAGGAAATGGCATTTCTGCACTTTTTACTAGCATCAATATTGAAGATATCCTCTCATATGCCCACTAATCCATCAGTTTTAGTACCAACTTTACACACTAGATCTCTCTCCCTCCTCTGATCTTCCCCAAATTCAGGACAGTTGCTGCAAGTTGCTCATGTGTAAACTACCTTCCCGAATAGATTACAGCTCAATCATGGGATTGGCACATTGAGAAGTTAGAGAAAATGTACTTGAGGTTATTATTTTCTTGTGAAGGGTAGAGAAGAATTGGGACGGTAAAAGATTGGCTACGATTGTCAGCAAATAGTGCCTACATTGACTTTGAGACCTTTAATTATGTGACTATTTCTAGTTTTTATTCCCTCTTTACTTTGGTTTTAGTATTCCATAATTTCATAAACGTTTGGGGTGGTTGGGTGGGAAATTATGGTCTGTATGTACTGTTCTTCCCCCAATTCCCCTTTCTTCTGCCTGCAGAGGTTTTGCGGTTACCCCTCCCCATTCACTTAACATGTCTTACTCTGCCCAGTCCCTCTTTTTTTCTTGGTTTTTGAAAGAATGTACTCTGTAGTACCTTAACTTTCTGTTCCGTGATAAACATGTTCCCTGCGAGAAGGGGATCAACATATATATATATAGGAACAACTTCCCATCCAAACCCCAATATCCGGACCTACGTCCGGACCACACTTTCCGGATCAAATTTTGACGATCCGAGCCGTTAGATGTGTTTAAAACGTGGTTTTAAGGTCCAACGCGAGGATTCGTTAAAAAAAAATACCGGAAATGGCTTGATCGGATCAGTTTTTCATAAAACATGTATATGTATAATTTTATCAAAAACTGATCCGATCAAGCCCTTCCCGGTATTTTTTTTAACGAATCCTCGCGTTGGACCTTAAAACCACGTTTTAAACACATCTAACGGTTCGGATCGTCAAACTTTGGTCCAGAAAGTGTGGTCCGGACGTTAGGTCCGGATTTTGGGGTTTGGATGGGAAGCTCTTCCTATATATATATATAGGAGGGGGGGGGGGGTTGAATGGAGACAACGAATAACACAACATTTGCCACAACTTTT